>JAVKPL010011213.1:0-116517 GCA_032173675.1 Gastrolobium villosum
ATATTCCCTTTGTTAGATTTGATCAATCTGATAGTTGGGGATATTCTGAGGATCAAAATCCTAGATAGGAATATTGGGGTTTTGATCTCGAAAGGGGGTAAAATAACAATCTGTATACGTGCTAGGAATAGACGTGTATACGATTGCAGATGCTTAAATTATCGCGCCCATTGCTTGATCCCATGAGAAACATTGCAAGGAATTGGGGTTTCTCATGGGATTAAAGGGTTAACCTTGCAAGGAATTGAGGGTTAACTATTAACTCTTTTTAGAGGATAATTTATCTGAGTGATTATATAAATAATTATTGTAAATCAATCCGGAGTAAAAAGCGGGGATCATTTGGTGAATGAATCCTGGCTACAATGCTTTTCTCATCTTCTTTACAAATCAATTTTCATTTTTATTGTTTTATTTATCAATCTAAAAATACAAAAACAAGTCTTTTATTTTCAAAATTCAATTTCCATCAAATTGACAATATTTGTCAAAACCCTTTTTGAAATCGTCCATTCTTAAAGAAAAAGTTTAATTGATATTAGATCCTAATCCCTGTGGAGACGAACTTTTCTTATCACTTTATTACTTGTGCGATCGGTATACTTGCCGGAGAGCATCATTCATGCAGCAGCGTGCTAAAACGTTCTATGTGGACGTTTTAGCGCTCAACACTTAGCATTTTCCACTCTTCAGAATCTTCTTCCTCCTCTCATCTGCTTCTTTGAGCTTCATTTCCGTACAAAAACAATGCAATTTCCAAGAAAGCTTTCAGAACTTGTATTTGAGGGCTTTCTGGGGTATTAACCTCTTTTTCATCATTTAGTCACACAAATTGATACTAATTCATGCTGAAAAACCTGATGAACTAAAGGTTTATCAGATATATATATATATATATATATATATATATATATATATATATTTAATATATAAAACCAGGTCAGCGTAATGACCCCGTGACCCCTGACCTCGGCCAGGTCAATGGCTGGGCCGGGTTTTTAAACACTGATCTATACTGGTAAGACTATTTTTTTCGTGTGAGACATTTATTAATGACTAGAGGTGTTAATGGGCCGAGCCGAGCCGAGCTTTGGTCTTAAAAGGTCAAGCATGTGTTTAAATGTGTTAGCCTGATCAAGCTTGTTACCTATTATAAATAAAATTATCGACTTTTGGCCTGACTTATTTACAAAAAATAAAAGCCTGATTTTGCCTGTTAGCCTGTTTCAAAAAATAAAACTACAAACATTTATCTAAACAGAATATACAATCAACAATAATAGTAATTCCATAAATATTCATAAATTCAATATATATCCAAACAGCATAATATAAAACAAAATCATTTAAAAACTCTATTTAACCAATAAAATGGATTGAGGAGAAAGAGAGGGCTATTACAAGTAGTATGAAAAATTATAAAATAAGAATAATAATAATATACTAGGCCAGCGTGATAGGCTTTAAGGCCGAGCTTTTGAATTGGAGCCTGAGGCCTTTTTGTTGAATGAACTGTTATACAAGTTCAAGTCTGGTGCCAACAACCAATTTTAAACATGTAAGCTCAAGCCTTCACGAGCCGAGCCAAAGTTGGTCTGAATTGGCCTGCGCTAACATGGCCATGTGAATTCATATGGTCCTACAGAGCATTGATAGTGACTTTATCTTCCTTAGGCAACTTTAATTTAAATTCGGCTGAACTAAGCAGATGATGCGCTTGGGTGCAGTAAAGCGGAAATCATCCTGCCCCATCTTCAGAGACAAACCACGGTTGTTCCCCAACTTCAACAACTACTTTAAAAAATAAGCCCTTGAAGTCTTTAAAATAGTTCCTAAAAGTAGGAAATAATTTCCTAGAAGGGCGGCTAGCACAACCACAGATACTGACCTAACCTTTTAATTCGGGTGCCTCAGAATCAGTTCGTGTGTATGTATGTTAAAAAAAATAAAGGAAAGGGGGTAGAGTGCATGGTAGCTTCAAGGATGAGCATAATTGCTCGAAAGCAACTATGTAGGCCCATCCATTGGGATGAATTTGGGTAGAGCAAGATGAAGGTGATTCATGAACTGCATTCTGAAACTTTGAAAAGAGAAACCGAAAGCCAATTTTGGTTATCAAATCTCGGTAAAAGATAAATGAAGGCGGTTCTTTCGGGTTTCTTCCTGAACAAACAGGTTCATCCTTCGCGGGTGGAAAAACATTGAAGCCAATTGAGTTACTAATGGGAAGCCTAGATAAATCTTTAGTTTTCATATCGAACCTGAAGCTCAAAACTTCTCGGGTTACCCAGGGAAATTGATTAATTAAGTCATTGTTGGGGAGGACAAATCCTTGTTAAGTAGGGGTCAACTCGGCATTTGATCCCTGATTGGTGGAAGTTACCCCGGCTTCTAATTCAGCAAAAGGAGATTCCATAAATACCTAGAAAAACAAGAGGGGAAGATTAAAACAAGAATTTCACATACCTGATCTAAATAAATTACTACGGGAAGGGCTTGAAGAGTCATCCGAGATAGCTAGGGGAAATTGGGGATCCATGTGTGGTTGATGAGTGCAACTACTTAGGACAAGGTCTGCCATAAAGTTGTTGCCTTTCTCGATAAATTGAGCACTGAGATACACGCAATTGTAGTAAGGATCCGAGGTATTATTGATAGGATTAGAAATGATAGTTGCTTGGGGTACATTGGTCTCAGATTAATATGAAGTAGGGATGTTGGTTAAAGGAGCTGAGGAGGACGGTTTGCCTAAACTTAAAGTCGTGCTGGTTTTGCCGACTTCTGCTATAGCCCCTGAACTACGATTTCTGCTTTGACCATGTCTTCAGTTAGGAAGATGAGATTATGATGTCCTCCTACTTCCACCTCCTCGATATCCACCTAACAATGCTGCCTACTTTTCAACTTCGGTCTGAGGTCTCTCGAAAATCCAAAACCTCAAACTTGGAGAGAGGCTCTGAATAAATCACTTCTCTTCTTCATCAATCTCATCACTTTGGCAAAAACCACGGGGGAAAGTTGGTTTCACCCTCCACTGGAACTTCCCTCACTCATACTAAGAAATGGGTTGAGAAGGGGGGAGTAAAAGTGTGACTTGGGAAACCCAAATTAAATAGTCCACATGTCCAAAGACTTACAGTGAAAGTAAAGAAAGAAAAAAAAATGCATACTCAGAAAGAGCAATGTAAAAAAAAATACTCATAGGCAACTCAACAGTGAAATCATAAAGCAACATTTGAAAAATGCACTGAGATTTGTGAGAGCATACCAGAATGTATAAACTAATTGAGAAGTTATGATTCAGCTTTGACACCAGTGTCAAATTTGAAATTTGACACCTCATCTGAGAGCCGTTAAATAAAAAAAATCAATGACTCTGATTTGTAAGCATGTGACACCATTGATTTTTTTTTATCTAATAACTCTCAGATGAGGTTTCAAATTTCAAATTTGACACTGGTGTCAAAGGATCCTACCTCATATACATGTGAGACCATTGATCTTTTTTGATCTAACGGCTCTCAGAACAGTTGTCAAACTTTAAATTTGACACCGGTGTCAAAGGATCCTGCCTCATATATATATATATATATATATATATATATATATATATATATATATATATAGGTTATTTTGCCTATCCCTTTCAATACCGTTAGATTATAATCTCATCCAACGGTGGAGATTGGCATAATAAAATAAACCTTTTTCCCTTTCTTTCTCCACATTGTCTCCCACACTCTTTCTCTCTATCGATTTGCATAATTTGCAACCTGAATTTATATTTGAATCTAAATCCAAGCAACGATTAATGGCTATTTATTCTAACATTTGAATATTAATCTATATATTAAATCTGCTCTACGAGTCATTGTTGTGTGCCATCTAAAATTTGAATATAAATCTATTTATTCTTAAAGATGAAATTTCACCATTAATGACTAATTTTATAGAAAAAATGGAACGTGATATCTTACAACATGGCTTGGTTACGTACCTTTTTTCTGTTGTTTTTTCTCTTTACTATTCTCAACAGTTCTTCATTGTGTTCAACATTCTGCTGTGTTGTATCAACGTCCCATTTTGGTCTGCATTAAACAAAATCGGTCTAACACATGATGCCTAGTGATGGGAATAAATTACCTAGCATTATCCTTTTTTGACCATTTGTCAAATTAAAAAGCAGTGCTTCAAATCCTCACTTTCTTCAATATGCCTTTCCAACTAAGAGTTTTTTCTTCTTTTGACGCGCTTCCATTTTAGTGACATGCCTAACTTTTAGGTCTTTCCACAATATATATCAGTGCAGGTTCTTGCCATAATGCCATCTCTTGGATAAAAAAGCTTCCAAAATAGTTTGACTTATTTATTTTAATGAACTAAAAGCCAAAAGTAAGCTTTTGACTTTAACACCATTAGAGTAAATCGTAATTGGATACTATGGGCAAAGTACCTTAATATTTTGTTTAAATAAAAAGTTTAGATTAGGGAAAGTCATCTCACTTGTTGGTTGAGATTACATATTGCCTACCAAGGTGATAAACTTAAAAATCAAACCCATGTAATGGTCAAGGTGGGTGAAAGTAGGGGTGTTCATCAACCGATCCAAACCGATTCAAACCGCGGTGACCGAAAAATCGATAACCGAATAAATCAAAAACCGAAAAAAAAATCACAAATTTTAATTGGATTGGATCGGTTTTTGGATGGGTTGATGAAAACCGATCCAATATATTAATTTGCCTCTACCTACTTGGGTCTTTCCCTAATCATAGCCTAAAGATTTCTAAACTCAAGACTCATTAACCTATCAACTAAACCCAAGAAAAATCTAGTCACATTTCATCAATAAAATTTTATCTTTGTATAGTTTCATATCTCATTGCCTAAAAAAATAAAACTATATTCTAGTTTACTAATGCTTTTGTATTTCAAAAAAAAGAAAATTACATAGTCATTATATACAAAAGATGTTATTTGCACAATAATCATGAAATAAATTTTAGGATTTTCAAAAAACCGAAAACCGATCCAATCCAAACCCAAAAAAATTGGATTGGATTGCATCGGATCGGATTTGAAAAAGAATTCAAACCGAATGGATAATTATATGATCAAACTGAAGAGATTGGATCGGATGATTTTTGCTTCCAAAATCGATCCAATCCAGACCACGAACACCCGTAGATGAAAGGTTCAATCAGGTACGGTGTACCAATCTTCATGGGAAGTAGCTTAATATTTTGTTAGTACTTAAGTATATCAGCATAATTGGACACTAAAGGGTTAGAGACTCCACAAATATAATATAAAACCATTAAATTCATCACTTACTTTTGGGTTAAATTGGCATTTAACATGGTATTAGAATCTTATGGCTAAGGGGGTCATGAGTTCGCTCCTTACCATCCCCTTTCTGATGGAATTGAGTCAGTATAAGGTAAAACCAAAAAATAAGTCTTTATAATATCTATACTTCAACTCCAAATGACTATTATATAAGGGGATGTGTAGAGAGAATATAAAATCAGTTAAGACTTGTCACTTACTAACTTAAGCTTTTGTGTTGAATTAAATGTTTCACTCAAACTGAAAATAGTTATAAATTGTTGACTTCAAGTGTCACCGAATCCTCTGGGAAAGAAGAAGGAAAGATGAGAGAAATCAATTTGCATCCAATAATAAGATGATACATGGGTACCTAGCCATTAGATATAAAATATATTGTGGTTCTTCCATATGTTACATTCAAATCAATTTAAAATATAGTATAAGCGGGAGGCTTTAGTGGGAAGCTGACTCCGAGTCCATTGAAGTTGACAACAGATTAAAAAGAGGGATAAGAGAAACAAGTGATGATAATAGATCAGGTTTGCTAGTGAGTCAGCTTTATAAGTGGCTATACTTCATAAACCGTGTTGCGTAGTCTAAGTGATTCTACTTTACTCTTTTCATTATAATTATATTGCAGATGATAAAGAGGGAGATAAAAATGGCTTAGCAACTGCATTTTTCAAACCTCATGATAAAGAGTACTCAGCACTTTAAACCAATAGAAGAAAACTCGTGGGACCAATTGTATTGAGCCATTTGCAAATGGGTGGTCTAAAGCATGATGCACTTTCTCCATGGTAATCAATTTTGCCATAATTCATCGTACTCCAAAAATGAGTGATTAAGTGTTTATTTGGAAGGCTTTTTTTATTCTTTTCCTTATCTTTTCCTTATAAGTATAAGTTAGGCCAAATAAATTTTAACAAAGATATTTATAATAAAAGAGCTTTTTTTTTATAATAAAAAAAAAGAAAAAAAATGCCAAAAGCTTCTAAGAGAGGATATTTTTTTTTAAGTTGTATCAGCTTTTTTTGACATTTGTGTTTTTTTTTCAATGAATAGTCTTAAGTAATTTTTAAGCTAAATTTTTTATATAATTATCAAATAGCTTGTAGCTTTATTTTTAAAGCTCTTTTTTAGCTTTATCTTAAAAGTAATTGTAAAGAACCAATTCAATCCAAAAGCTTAAGCTGTTGAGTGAGGCTACATTAATGATTTTATATATCTCTAAATGCGCCCTCACAAGAAAGCCCATTAGACTTGAAAGGTAGATGATGCATTAGGCTCAGCCTATCTGTGCTAAGAAATTCCACAAAGAAAATAGGGGGAGGCGAGGATCGAACCTGAGACACCGAGACTCTGATACCATGTTAAATATCAGGATCCGAGATATTTGTGAGTAATCCGTGTGTTTAAACTACACAACGAATGTTCTATTATATAACTGAAAGGAAAGGAATTACAATGAGATATACATGATGTGGGACTTCTAAACCACTATTCTTAACACTCCCCCTCAAGATGGAGCATATAAATTATATGCAACAAGCTTGAAAAAGAAAGACTAAGAAACATAACATCAAAATAAATTTCCTTCTGAATTAGGAAACAAGATCAACAGTGTGCTAAAATGGTGTTGGGATAGGCATCGACGAAATGAAACGATGCCGGGAAGGACATCGGCTAAAACCTCTGTGCTGCAATAATCATCAGCAACATGAATGGTGACAGAATGAACATCGGCAAAAATAATTGTACTGAAATAAACATTAGCAACATGGATAGTGTCAGAATGAACATTGGTGGAGACAATTGGACTGGAATGACCATTAGCAACATAGATGGTGCCGGAATGAACACCGATGGAGACAACTATGTTGGAATGACCATCAGCATCATGAATGGTGCCAAAATGAACATCGGCAAAAACAACTGAGCTACTGGAATGAACATCAGCAACATGAATGATGCTCCCCCTCAAGAGGAACTTCTTAACATTCCCCCTTAAGATGGAAGGACACTTCATCTTGGAAAGAATAAAGACTAAAACGAAGCTTCATAAAACATATGTCGGAGAAATCGGTAGCACAACAAATCAACTAGAATGACCATCAGTTTGAAGAGCTGGTAGCAACAGATGACCACAACAAACATTGGTGCGAGGAGCAACCGGGAGGAAGACGATGATGACCGCGAATTAAACTTAACCGGTAGCAAATGTGGTGGCACACTACAGGCAGTAGACTGACGACAAAGGAAACTGACCGTCGAAGATGGCTCGTGGACTTGTTGATGCTAGGACGACAACTGCAACAGGAGAGGCGCATACAGAAACGTGAACAACAGGGACACAATCGATGGTGGTAGATCTGATTTCAAGGTGCGAATTGGAAGATGGCAGGATCTTCGACGGTGACGATAGTGGACGACCAGATCTGAAACAACAGCAACGATGGCACCAAAAATACAAAAAAAAAACCTGCAAAAGAAACAAAAAGACCAATGACACAAGTGGTAGCAATGGTTCGATTTGCAATATTGGACTGATTTGAGAACCAATAATGGGTCTTTGCTGCAACAATGGTCAGCGGCAAAAATGGTGGCAATCTGCAACAAGGCCAATGATATGAAAAATGGAGGGATGATCTTGTCGTTTGAAGAGTTTATCTGACAAAGAACGAACAACACCTTTATGAACACAACGAATCAGGCCAGAACAGGGGCAAACAATGGACGAACTGAACAGGGGCAGCGAGAAGGTGCTGCAACAAGGCTGGCATGGCAAAGAAAGAGATTCCAAAGACTGTACATGTAACATCCCAGTGGCTGACAAGGACGAGGAGTGATCGCTAATGCAAAGAGGCACAGACAAGGAGTGACTCCTGGCAGGCTTCCAGCGGAGGAGTACATGAATGAATCGAATACACACCTGAAAGAGAGGGATTCCAAAGAATGTATATGTATAGGACTCTACAGTTGGGGATAACTTATAAGAATTAATTGGTACTACCTAGACTAACAAGAGGGATATACTTTTCGGTAGCCCAGAAAGGAAGAACTCCATAGTTAAGCTTGTTTAACTTGGAGCAATTTTGGTATGGGTGACTTCCTTAAAAGTTTTCTAAGGAAGTGTGTGAGTGAGGACAAAGCACGGTGAAAAAGTCTCATGTTAATTTGTGGGGACAATCATTGATTCTTGAAGCAGCCGGGTGTTACAATCATGTCGTTTGAAGAGGTTATCTGACAAGGAACGAAAAACACCTTCACAAACACAACGAACCAGGCTGGAACAGGGGCGAATAAGGGGCGAACTGAATAAGAGCAGCGAGAATGTGCTTCAACAGGGCCAGCGACGAAGGTCCGACAAACAAGATTAGATCTGACGAACAGGAATAGACATGGCAAAGATCTGTGGAGGTCCAACGAAGATGAAGAGGTGTTGGTCGGACGGAGGCACAATGGACAGATCCGAGAACAAGTCGCACGAACAGGAACAATGCTGGTAGAGATAGGTAGTGCGGCGAGGGGTGGCATTCACTAATGCTTGAGGGATGAACAATGCCAGAAAAAAGACTAAACAGATATGAGAGCAGGAACGATGGTGAGGCAGCAGATCTACTTGAACAAGCTGGCACGATGGTTGTCAGACGACAAACATGACGTGAGATAAACCAAACGATGGTTGTGACGGAAGCAGATAAAGGGCAGCACAAATGGAGGCACGAACGGTGACGAAGGCAGCATGAACGAAGGTAACACCGACTTACTTGCTAAACAGCTACAAACGGAGACAATGGGCAGCATGAACGGAGGCGCGAACTAAAAAACCAGAGACCGTACGATGAAAGAGTCATCGGAAAATAAATGATCGCAGCGAGAATCCCTAAGGGGGGATGATATCTCTCAACAACCATATTGAAATTTTGGAAAAGAGAAATTAAGACTCGGATTCAGATTTCTCTCGTTAGGCTCTGATACCATGACAATGAGAATCCCTAAGGGAGGGGGTGATATCTCTACAACCATATTGAGATCATGGAAAGGAGAAATTAAGACACGAATTCAGATTTCTCTCGTTAGGCTCTGATATCATGTAAGGAATCAGTTCAATTCAAAAGCTTAAGTTGTTGGATGAGACTACATTAATGGTTTTATATATTTCTAGCATGCCTCCTCACAAGAGAGCTCATTGAGCTTGAAAGGTGGATGATGCATTAGGCGCAGCCTACTTGTGTTAAGAAATTTCACATAGAAAATTGGGAGGATCGAACTTGGGACACCGAGACTTTGGTACCATGTTAAATATCAGGATCTGAGAGATTTGTGAATAATCCATGTGTTTAAACTACACAACGAATGTTCTATTATATAACTAAAAGGAAAGGAATTACAATAAGATATATATGATGTGGGACTTCTAAACTAGTATTCTTAAGAGTAACTTTTAACTTATAAAAAAAAAATGTGTGAAAGTGACTCTAAGCATAGCTTTCTATTTTCGTTTCCCTTTACTCTTTCTTTTTGAACGGAAACTTTGTCGTGTTAAACTAGGAAAACGGAAAACCCATTATTACTAACTAAAATTTTGGTGAGTCTCTAAAAAACCTATAATTTGGCAGTCTCTAAACATTGTATATCGGCCTCTAGTTTGATCATGACTTTTCGGTTGATATGTTATGGATGTGTGTGGCTAAGGGTTGCCAAAATGTTAGGGAATTGAGATATAATCAATAAAATGTTAAAGAGTCCTTTTCATTTCACAGTCTTGAGATAAATGGGAAATGAAAACTACTGAATATCCTAAAATTGTGAGTTAATAGTATTTTGCAATGGAGGAGGGTATAGATACATGAAATTTGTAGGAAGCTATATTAATTAGTGAAGGCTAGAAATTGATGATGATGCTTGCTTCCAACGAATTTATCTTTATTATTTCAGTTCCCCTAATAATTGAAATTTGGCATACACATGTGGAGGAAAGGAAATCAGTGGTTGCTTTCTATAAAAAAAAAAAAAAAAAAAAAAAAAAAAAAAAAAAAGCGAAAGGAAAAAAAAAGAAAAAAGAAGAAGAGAAAAGCCAAAAAAAAAAGTTATCAAAGTACAATGGCAAGTGGCACGGGATATCGTCAACGCGTCATTTTTTAGCATTTAAAAAGGGTCCCATCCAAACTCATCTAGTCATCTTATTCACAAGGTGTGGCTTGTATTAGATTGAAACCGAGAAAATATCTGAATGTTTTCATATATGAGTTTAATATTAACTTTGTAATGACGTCAAACATCATTACATTGGAGAAAAAAAAAATAAAAATAAATAAAAGGCTATAAAACACCGATACTTTAAAAATTCTGACGTGTCGTGCCCGACATTCTCGGACACTCTGACACTCCAACACACGTTATAAAAATTAAAAAAAAATTAAAGATAACATTGCATTGAGTTTTTAGTTCCAACTATTAGATTCATTACATTACGATTATTATTTTATTGAGTTTAATATAAATATTTGAGATATCTTATTTTTTTTTGCAAAATTTATGAATATTATAAATTTAGATTCATTTTTTTATTAAATTATTGAATATTAAATATAATATATACCACATAGATTAAAAATATTATTTAATATCAAAACGTGTCGTAACGTGATCGAAATCTAACATTTTTTAGAATTAATGTGTCGGAGTATCATGTCGTATCGTGTTATGTGTTTCGTGTCAGTATCTGTGCTACATAGGTAAAAGGTGGTATTAAAAATAGGTTTTAATATTTTTACTATAAGTGTAGATAAGTTATCTATATTCACTTATAAAATGACATTGTTTTGGGTTGAAAAACTAAAAAATTATAATTAAAAAGACTATTATAATCTTAAAAATAAATTATAATTATAAAAGTACCTTAATTTTCGTCCAATATGACACCTTTTTAATATAAATAGCTTATCTATATTGATCGTAGAAAAAATGAAACCTTAAAAATAATATTAAAGCACTTCCATTTTTTTTTTTTTTTAAAGGCTTCCATTTTATTTTATATTTTTTCTCCAAAGCCCCACAATTATTATTTTTGAAAAAAGTTGGCGTATATATCGTACAGATAAATTTCCCAATATTAAAATATTAGTTCCACCATTTAAAAAAAAAAAAAAAAGAATCTCACGATTTTGGATGAATTTATGTGAGATAAAACTACTTCCATAAGAGTAGTTTTTCCATAAAATATATAAACGAATTGTTTACCTTATTAAAAGGACCCAAGTTTCCGCAGAGATATCATCCATGACAGAAACGAGAACCGTTCAAGTTTGTCACTATTCATCTTAAATAATTAAGAAAATATAATTATTATTGAATTTTATGTAGATGAATACTTTTTAACCATTTATTACCTTGTACGTAACTACAAGTCTTAAATGTTGTAAACTCCCTGCTCAATTCAATTAAAATTTTAAGACTGCATGCCAAACATTACTTAAACTTTGACATTTGTTAGCAATTTTTAAAGGGACATGATGCTTGCAGTCTTGCACAGAAAATGAAAATTATAGAACTCAGAAATATTTAATCCTCAGTCCAAACAATTCATTTTTCTTTTTCTTTTTTATTTCTTTTTTCTCACAATCATGAATGACTCCCACTCACTTTTCTATGCAAAAATGTGAACTGTGAGAATACCATTTTTGTTTATTTTTTTGTATTTCCCATTTTTGTTATTTTAATCTTAATAGAGTTAGATAAATACTGATATTGATCATATTAAATCAGGGGCAATTTATTCCATCTTGAAAGCACTTCAATAGAGGTTTTATAGGTTGGGAACTTGGTTCCTCCAATTCGGCTAAAAGCTTTTTGTGGAAATCAGTCAACAAGATCTTGGATTTTGGATCTCGGCAAACTTACCTTAGCCTGAAATTTACTAGGTATGGCAGCACAGCGAAAAAAACAAAAATACAAAGGGGAGATAGAGAAAGAGAACACAAGCAAATTTTAACGTGGAAAAATATTCTCCATTGAAGAAGTAAAAATCCATGGGACCTAGTCCAGTTCAAACGTCCACTATGAAAATAATGGGTACAAAGAATCAAGATTCACCAATGTGGAGGTTAACACAACCTCCCCAATAATGGTGATAATCCAACTTCCCTAGAGGTGTTTCACTCAAACTCTCTCTAGAGGTCTCTCAAATACAAAGCTCAAAACTTTGCTCACAAGTCACTCAAGAGTCTCTCAATAATCTTCTTTTTCTATAACCTAGCCTCCACCCACAACTAATGAATATATAGAGGAGGTGGAATCTAGGGTTTAGGGTTTTAGGAAACCCCTCAATGGGTTTGGGCTTAGCATTGAAGGAGGAAGCCCAACAAATCTCCCCCTCCGACTTCAATGCGTCGGCTTCAGCATCAACCCGACTCCTTCACAGCAGTCTTCAAAATTCCTTGCTGGAACCGGCTTTGTCATCACATCGGACCAATTTTGGTTAGTGTGCACTTTGACGAGTTCGAGCTCTCCATCTTCCACCATATCTCGGATCCAATGATACCTCACATCAATGTGCTTAGTGCGGGAGTGATAGATTGAATTCTTTGCAAGATGAATTGTGCTTTGATTGTCACATCCCAGCTCGTACTTGTCTTGATCATGGCCGAGTTCCATAAGGAACTTCTTCATCCACAGTATCTCTTTGCTTGCCTCAGTTGTGACAATGTAGTCATCCTTGGTTGTTGATAGTGCAACACACTTCTGAAGTCTTGATTGCCAAGAGACAGCTCCTCCGGTAAATCTAAACATGTATCCCGTCGTCGACTTCCTTGAGTCGGAATCTCCCCTTAAATCAGCATCCAAGTAGCCTTGTAACTCGGCTTTGCCTTTTCCAAATCGGAGGCATAAGTTGGTCGTACCTCGGAGGTACTTGAAGATCCACTTCACTGCTTTCCAGTGCTCTTTGTTTGGGTTTGACAGATACCGGCTCACTATTCCAACACCATATGTCAAGTCGAGTCTAGTGAAAACCATTGCATACATCAAGCTTCCGACAGCGGATTGGTACGGGATCTTCAGCATCTCGTATTTGTCTTCATCAGATCTCGGACATTGCTTCTGATTCAGCTTTATGTGTCCGGCTAGGGGGATGCTCATTATTTTGGCTTTGTCCATGCTGAATCTCTTCAATATCTTCTCAATATACTTCTATTGACTCAGTCACAATAGTTTATTTTTGTCTGTCTCGAATAATCTTGATTCCGAGAATTTGATTTGCAGGGTCGAGGTCCTTCATTGAGAAGGACGAGCTCAACGCCTTCTTCAGGGCGGTTATCCTCGATTTGCCTTTCCTTACAATAAGCATATCGTCAACATATAATAACAAAATCAGAAAATCTCTGGCCTCATACCTCTTCACAAATACCCAATGATCGGCCTCTGTCTTCTCAAACTTGTGATCTTTCATGAACGATTCAAACTTCTTGTACCACTGTCGAGGTGCTTGTTTCAAGCCATATAGATTATTCTTCAACCGACGTACTAAGTCTTCTTGTTTTGGAGCTCATAAACCCTCAGGTTGCTCCATATACATCTCTTCTTCTAAATCACCATGAAGAAATATCATCTTCGCTTCCATTTGTTCTACCTTGAGGTCCATAGAAGCTGTCATGGCTAACACAGCTCTGACCGAGGTCATTTTCACCACAGGAGAAAAAATCTCCTCAAAGTCTACTTCCTTCTTTTGATTGTAACCTTTCACTACAATACGAGCTTTGTATCTCGACTTCTGCACGTTCTCTTCATTCTTAATCTTGTAGAACCATTTATTTTTCAGAGCTCGTCTTCAATCAGGCAACTCGGTCAGCTCATAAGTCTGATTTTCATGCAGAGACTTCATCTTGTCTTGCACTGCCTTTTCCCATTCTTCTTTCTCTGAGCTCGTCACAGCCTCATCATAACTCTGAGGCTCATCGTCTTCAGCAATAACAGTGTATTCTTCAGATGGGTACCTTGTAGACGGTTTTCTTTCTCGAGTTGGATATCTCGACTGTTCTTCAGCTTGAGAACCCGGTTCATCATTCTCATCTCGGATCTCATCATTAACTCAGACCTCATTATCTTGGTCATCAGCAACTTTTTGCTGGTCATCATTTTCTTGATTTGCTCCCCTTGCTTCAGCTTGGACAGGAGGGATGGATTCTTCACGTCTGACAGTAACTCGGACTTTGGGCTTTGAGATGTCATGAATGGTCTCATCTTCATGAAAGATCACATCTAGGCTTGTCACTATCTTCTTATTGATTGGATCCCAAAGTCGAAACCCGAACTCACATCTCGACAAATCAAGATAAATGCATTCTTTAGTCTTCGCATCGAGTTTTGCCCTTTAATCTTTAGGGATATACACGAAAGCTCAGCATCCAAATACCTTCAATAGATTATAGGCTACTTTCCGACCTGTCCAGACTTGTTCTGGAATTTCTACTTCAAGTGGCCGTGATGGTGAGAGGTTGATCAAGTCAACAGCAGTTCTGATGGCTTTTCCCTAAAATGATCTTGGCAATCCGACATTGGATAACGTACTTCAGACCTTCTTTTCAATAGTCCAGTTCATGCTCTCAGCAAGTTCATCAACTATGGAGTCTTGGGAGATGACTTTTCAAGTCGGATCCTGACCGCTCTGTAGTATGCATCAAAAGGGCCGCAATACTCACCACCATTGTCTGATCGAACCACCTTCAATTTCTTGTCGGTCTTCCTCTCAACCATAGTATGAAACTCTTTAAAGGATTCGAGTACTTGCTTTTTAGATTTCAACAAATAAACTCACACTTTGCGGGAATGGTCATCAATGAATGAAACAAAGTATTGAGCTCCTCCAAGGGATCTCTCCGACATAGAGGAAACATCAGTATAGACGAGGTCAAGAACATACATGCGTCTTCTAGGTTGATCTGGTTTCACGAAAGAAACCCAATGCTGCTTTTCAGCTAGGCAATGCGTACTCTCCAATGCTTGGCCTTTCAACCCTGTCAGTAATCCTTTCTTTTTCAGGATTTGGAGCCCTTTCACACTCATATGGCCGAGGCGCTTGTGCCATAGCTCCATGCTAGGTCTATCTCAGACAGAATTGGCTTCTCTGCCATTGATCTTTCCTTGCATCACGTACACAGACCCTTCCTTCTTACCTCGAGCAACAACCAAGTTTCCCTTGGCCAGCTTCCATCTAACACTACCGAAGTAGTTCACTAACCCGGCATCGTCAAGCTTGCCTACCGAGATTAGGTTCAATCGCATGTTAGAAACATGTCTTACATCTTTCAACACAAGTCGGGACCCAACATCCATGGTCAGGGTCACATCACTGACACCAACAATCTTACTGGTCACTTGACTTCCCATTTTCACGACTTCAAAATCACCACCTCGGTAAAAAAAGAAAAAAAAATTGTATAGAGTAACGTGGAAGGTTGCACCAGAGTCAACAATCCTGGTGCAGTAATCATATGCAACATTCAAATAATTGTCATCACCAAGGAGAAATATCTCGGCATCCAAGTTGGCAGCCACAGCAGTGGTGCTCTTGTCTTCCCTTTTCTTGGGAATAATCTAATCCGGTTTCACAGAGTCGTTCTTCTCGTTGTAAGAACCCACACCGCTAATTAAGGTAATTAGCGAATTAATTATGATAATTAGGAAATAATTCCATAATTGACCCTAATAATTATTAATGGGCTTAGATAATTATATTGAGTGAGTAAAAATGCTGAAAGTCGCCTTTCGGAAGAAAAGCGCAGATACCGGTTCTGCTACTCGGTATAAATGCGTAACGGAAAAGTATCCCGGAAAATTATAACGAATGCATGATAATTACTAGAATATTATGTAGGACTTGTAAAACAAGTTTCAAGTCGAAATGACGTAATCTGATGCCAGAACTGATACTGGCTATGGAAAAGCGCGTACCGGAAAGGTGCTCCGAAAAATAAAATAAAAATATGACAAATCTTAGAAAAATGCGTAGGTCTAGAATCCGAAGTTTGAGATCAAGATCTTTTACTTTGCTTTTAAGGCTAATACTGCGCGTGTGTGGCTTGTGCCTATAAATAGACATTTTTTGCACACAACCCTAGACATTCTTTTATTCCTACGTGACTTGGGTGGCTGCTGCTGCCTTCCCCTTCTTCCTTCCTTCATCCTTGGCCATTTGGCTTGAAAGTTGCCACCTTTAGCTTAAATCCTCCCTCTTTCACCATGGAAACACTTGAGTGAGTGCATTGTAAGGAGGTTGTGGTCTTGTTTCTGAGGGTGTTGCTGTTTGAGGGAGAGTGTGAGGCTGAGTTCCTTCCTTGGCTTGGTTGGGAGTCTTGTTCTTGAGTGGTGAGGCCTCAAGAAGCTTTCTTTGTGAGGAAAGGTCCTTGCTTGGGTGACATTTTCGTGCACCTTGAGGTCTGTACATTGGAGCTGACTTGTGAGCTCCAAGAGCACCATTGTTGGCTGCTCAAAGCTTGGGGTAAGTGTTCTACACCTTTGATCTTAAGTTTAATGCTTAAAGTTGGTGTCTTGGCATGTAAAAGATTAAAATGAAGTAACCAACACCTAAATGAACTTGTATATGCTAAAAGATGCATGCTTTAACGTGTACATGTGTTAAAAGTTGGATCTTTGGGATGGATATTCACGAAATGCAGAAACTGCATTCTGTCGTGAGATATCCGGATATTTGTCGAACAGATATCCGGATATCAGTATCCGGATATGGTATCCGGATATTGATATCCGGATATGGGATCTGGGTATCCGGATATGACATATCCGGATATGTCCAGTGTGATATCCGGATATGGCATATCCGGATATGCCCCTTCTGATATCCGGATATCCTGGGTTCTGCGCAGACAGTAGCTTTACTGTATGAACAGTAAGCTATGGGGTGTGTGTGGACCCTAGTTTAAGGAAGTTGGACTTCTGTAATAACTGGACTAAGTCAGAATCACATGATTAAGGGCTTATGGCTTTGTTGGAAGCCTTAAGACGTAAAACGTAAAAGAAAGGCGTAGTCTTTAAAGTTGTATGCTTGAGACGCATTAATATTGATGTAATGTTGGTCCATATCAGATTGTGATACTGCTGTTTGTGGACTTGTGAGTGGTTGGACTCTTGGCTTGGATTGATTGCTTGCAAGGTAAGCTTTCGTGTCCTCGGTTTAGCCATTTTGATGTTCCACCATGTCCCATGGGGATGGGTTTATGCATGCTGTGTTACATGCTTTGATTATTTTGGAAATGCTGTTGAGCTGTTTATATGTAATGAGCATTATGATATGCATGTGGTGTCCACCTAGACGGCAATCCTGAGTATGTAGTACATACAAGATGGAGAAGCATGTGGGTGAGGTGCAGGTAGTATCCATGTACTCATGTAGGCATAGACGTATTCCTACATTTCTCTGGCCAGTAGATTTGAAAGCACACATGACATGATTAATTGCTGCATCGCATGATTTTAGAACTTATACTGTAATACTGTTTTTAGAACTTATATTACACATGTAAGTGAGCTTGGGGTGGAGACTCCTTGAGGACCCCTTGTCTTACTGAGATTTCTTGTTAGAGATCTCACCCCACGTTTGGGGAATGCTTATTTCAGGATCAGGTAATGTTGAGGGCTCAGGTGGCAGGAGGCCAGAGCTGAGTTGATATTGATATGCTGTTCTGCTGGATTGACTGTTGTTATGTTTTCTGCTTATTTATGTTAAGTTTATGTTGAGACTATTTGTGGGCATTGTTGCCTTATTTGGTGAGCATGGGGTTTGTCCATGCCACATGATTGTTATCGTCTTTTTAAATTAATGTTGTAATTAAAGTATCAGGATTTTGACCCAGGCTACTTGTGTAGACCTGTGGCTTTAGATACTCACCTATTATTTATATATGAGGTATTCCAGTTAGATGTCTTGCAATTTACATACAGGCAGTATTTTTACGAAAATGATTAAGTAATCAAGTTGGTTAAGTTAATGACGTCATAATTGAATTAAAGAAAAAGTTATTCCGCATTTTAATTAAGCGTGGCTTAATACGATAGTGTGTTAACAGACCGGGTTAACACGGGCTGTTACATTTTATGGTATCAGAGCACTTTCTAGGGAAAAGCCTGTATGTATTGCAATAACTTAGGATGTGTCGTTGCGTGTCTACTTTGCGTTCTCTCTGACTGGTGTGCGTTACGATAATGCATATGTGACCACATGGCGTGGGCCTGATCAACTCATTCTTTGTCTAACTTGTGCAGAGTCATGGTGCCACCCAGGAGGAACACGAGTACAAGCGAGGATCAGACGGATCCTGTCCTGGCTGCATTGGCTGAGATGCAGGCGGCCCGACTAGCCGACCAGGAAGCCACGAGGCTGGCAAACCGGGCGATGCTGGACGCGATACGAGATGCGAACCGGCAAACCACGGCAGAGGTTCTGGAGGAGAACCGGATGGCCAACATGACTATGATGAGGGTCATGCTGGAGGAGTTGAGGGCTGGTCCTGCTGCGGGCCAGGGTCCTCCACCACCTCCACCGCCGCCACCGCCTCCACCTCCGCCTAGTCAACAGGAGGACACCCAGAGCCAGATGGGTGAGGGTAGTCACTTGACGGGGGCCATGCAGACTATCCCCGTACTTGCTGAGGATCGTGACGAGATCGATCGCCGGCTGAATGCTTTCCGCAAGCATAAGCCACCTACCTTCGACGGATCTTATGATCCCATTGCTGCTGCCAGATGGCTACAGGCGCTGGACAAGATTTTCCGGATCATGCAGTGCACCGATCCGCAGAAGCTGTTGTTCGCCACTTATATGCTGGAGGGCGAGGCCCATGAGTGGTGGACCAACCTTTCTCAGGTTTACGAGATGCAGGGCCATGTGATGACGTGGCCATTCTTCGAGGAGAGCTTCCTGGGTCAGTACTTCCCTTATGACTCACAGGAGAGGAAGCAGGGGGAGTTTGACCGGTTGGTTCAGGGCTCGTTGTCTGTCGACGAGTACCTGGCCAAGTTTAATGAGCTGGTGAAGTTTTCACACTTCAGGATGGCGAGGCCTACTCCTACATTCTTGGCTGCTAAGTTCCGCAGGGGACTTAATGAGGATATTGCTGGTTACTTAGCTGGGTCTGCATCCAGAGATTTTGGGACACTGGTTCAGCAGTGTCGTGATATTGAGGACTTCTACAGCACGAGTAAGGCCAAGAAGGCCAAGATGGAGGTACCACAGGGTACCGGCGGTTCCACTCCCTGGAAGAGTAAAAATTTTGCGAACAAGGGCAAGGGCAAGCAGATGGCGGCTAAGCAAGCGCCAAATCAGTTTAGAAAGACTGCTACTCCGGGGAACGCCGCTAGACCTCCTGCTCCCAGATGTTCGGGATGCGGGAAGTCACATTTTGGGCCGTGCTCTACCGGACAGTTGATATGCTTCCAGTGTGGCAAGGAGGGCCACTATTCCAGAGATTGCCCGACGGCGAGAGTTGCTGCAGTGCAGGCTGTGCCATTGCAGATGGTGCCTACTGGGGCACCAGCCGTGCCACCTACTACCGGACGAGTCTACACACTTGATCGTCAGCAGTCGGACAGAGCTCCGAACCTGGTCAGAGGTACTGTTACCATTGGTGGATCAACTATTGATGTTTTGTTTGATTCCGGGGCAACGCACTCTTTTGTTGCTACCCCTATTGCTGTGGGGCTTGAGTTGCCCAGTGATGTGCTTTCTCCACCGATGCGGGTGACCACCGCCACCGGAGAAAAATGTTTGACCTCCACTGTTCATCGCGATGTAGCGTTTCAGTGGGATGGCCGTGACTTCTTGGTAGATCTGATAGGATTACCGATGGCCAACCTTCAAATTATTCTGGGCATGGATTGGTTGTCCAGAAACTGTGCAATGATTGACTGTTGTGCCAAGAAAGTGGTGATGTCTCCGGGTGGGTCCACAGCCAGTTCCTCACCGTTCATTTCAGTCCTGCAGGCGAGGAGGGCCTTGAGAGCAGGGGCATTTGGCTATGTTATGTTGGGAGGTTTGGTGAGTGGGACACAGGAGGATCTCACTGGCATTCCTGTGGTGAAGGAGTTCCTCGAGGTGTTTCCTGAGGAGATTCCTGAGTTTCCACCGCAGAGGGAGATAGAGTTCTCCATAGACTTATTGCCTGGTGTGGGGCCTATCTCGTTGGCTCCATACCGGATGTCGCCACCAGAGTTGGCGGAGCTGAAGAAGCATATTGAGGAGCTTTCAGCGAAAGACTTTATTCGGCCGAGTGTGTCTCCCTGGGGAGCACCGGTCATATTTGTGAAAAAGGAAGATGGGACCATGCGGTTGTGCACCGACTACAGACAGTTGAACAAGGTGACAATCAAGAACAAGTATCCTCTTCCACGCATTGATGATTTGTTGGATCAGCTCAGGGGTGCTTGTGTGTATTCCAAGATTGATCTCCGGTCCGGTTATCATCAGATACGGGTTAAGCCGGAGGATGTCCCAAAGACAGCGTTTCGCTCGAGGTACGGGCACTACGAGTACTTGGTGATCCCGTTTGGACTCACCAATGCACCCGCAGTGTTCATGGACTACATGAACAGAATCTTCCAGCCGTACCTGGATCAGTTTGTGATCGTCTTCATTGACGACATCTTGATCTACTCCAAGACGGAGGAGGAGCATACCGAGCACTTGAAGATTGTTTTGCAAGTGCTAAAAGAGAAAAAGCTTTATGCTAAGCCATCGAAATGCGAGTTTTGGCTCAAGGCGGTGAAATTTCTGGGTCATGTAATTTCTGCTAATGGAGTTGCAGTTGATCCTAACAAGATTGAGGCCGTGATGGATTGGGAGAGGCCCAAGACGGTTACAGAAGTAAGAAGCTTCTTGGGTTTAGCCGGGTACTATCGGAGGTTCATAGAAGGATTCTCCAAGATGGTGCTACCAATGACTCGCCTTACCCGAAAGGAGACTCCATTCGTGTGGACACATGAGTGTGAGGAGTGTTTCCAGGAGTTAAAGGAGAGACTGACTACTGCTCCAGTGTTAGTTCTTCCTGATCCTGCGGAGCAATTCGAGTTATACTGCGATGCCTCTGGTAAAGGACTTGGCTGTGTGCTGATGCAGAAAGGGAAAGCGGTTGCTTACGCTTCAAGACAGTTGAAACCTCATGAGGAGAACTACCCGACTCACGACTTGGAGTTGGCAGCCATCGTTTTTGCTTTCAAGATTTGGAGGCATTACCTGTTTGGCATGAAGTTTGCTGTATTCAGCGATCACAAGAGCTTGAAGTATCTGTTCGACCAGAAGGAGTTGAACATGAGACAACGAAGATGGATGGAGTTCTTGAAGGACTACGACTTTGAGTTGAGGTACCATCCTGGCAAGGCCAATGTGGTAGCCGATGCTTTGAGTCGGAAATCCGTGAGCCTATCCAGCTTAATGATGAATGACTACGAGATGATCGAGAAGTTCAGAGACTTGAGAGTGAACTCCTTGTTCGGGGGTGCACTACTTGAAATGGAGACAGCAGAGGTGATTAATGAGCTGATGGAAAAGATCAAAGAGGCGCAAGTGCAAAGAGAGTGCCTCGATTATGTGAAGAACCAGGACGGTGTGTCTTGGAATGATGACGGATTGCTGCTGTTCCAGAAGAGGATAGTTATTCCTCGAGGGCCTTTGACTGAGGAGGTTATGGCAGAGGCTCATAAGGGCCGGTTCACTATCCACCCTGGTGCCACAAAAATGTACCAGGACTTAAGAAGGAATTTTTGGTGGCCGGGCATGAAGAAGGACATAGCGGTCTACGTGTCCAAGTGTCTGATTTGTCAGAAGGTGAAGATCGAGCACCAGAAACCGTCTGGTAAACTTCAACCTCTGGAGATTCCACAGTGGAAGTGAGAGAGTATTTCCATGGACTTCGTGGTGGGATTGCCTAAAACTCAGGCTGGTTGTGACTCTATCTGGGTCATTGTGGACAGATTGACCAAGTCTGCCCATTTTCTTCCAGTGAAGGTGAGCTTCACTACAGAGCAGTTGGCCAAGCTATATGTCCGCGAGATTGTGAGGCTTCACGGGGTGCCCGAGAGTATCATCAGTGATAGGGACCCGAAGTTCACATCTCGGTTCTGGGAGGCGCTGCAGGAGGCTTTTGGTACGCAGTTGAGATTGAGTACCGCCTATCACCCTCAGACTGACGGACAGACTGAGCGGACCATCCAGACATTGGAGGACATGTTGAGAGCTTGCACGTTGGAGCAAGGTTCTGCATGGGATAGGTACCTTCCGTTGGTTGAATTCTCGTACAACAACAGTTTTCATGCCAGTCTGGGCATGGCACCCTACGAGGCGTTGTACGGTAGGAGGTGTCGGACTCCTACCTGCTGGTCTGAGGTTGGAGATAAAGAGCTTTTCGGCTTGGACTTTGTCCAAGATACTACCCTACAGATCCAGATGATCAGGGAAAAGTTGAAGCAGGCGCAGAATCGTCAGAAGAGCTACTATGATGTCAAGCATCGACCACTGGAGTTCAGTGAGGGTGAGCACGTGTTTGTGAAACTTTCACCTGTCACCGGTGTTGGACGGGAACTCGGCGTGAGGAAGTTGAGCCCGCGATTCATAGGGCCCTACCAGATCCTTGGTAGAGTAGGACCAGTTGCCTATCGACTCGCCTTACCTCCGAACCTAGCCGACATCCACGACGTGTTTCACGTGTCTCAGCTTCGGAAGTACATAGCAGATCCTTCGCACGTGGTACAGCCGGATGATGTGGAGGTTCGGGAGAACCTAAAGACTCCCGTCGGACCACTCAAGATTCTCGATCGAGGCGAGAAACAGCTCAGGAGCAAGATCATTCCGATGATCAAAGTACAATGGTCAGGAAGAACTCCTGAGGAGTGTACCTGGGAGCGAGAGGACGAGCTTCTCCGACAGTATCCCGACTTTCGAGACAGGTATGTTTCTGATTTTGAGGACAAAATCCTTAAAAAGGTGGGGTGAATGTAAGAACTCACACCGCTAATTAAGGTAATTAGCGAATTAATTATGATAATTAGGAAATAATTCTATAATTGACCCTAATAATTATTAATGGGCTTAGATAATTATATTGAGTGAGTAAAAATGCTGAAAGTCGCCTTTCGGAAGAAAAGCGCAGATACCGGTTCTGCTACTCGGTATAAATGCGTACCGGAAAAGTATCCCGGAAAATTATAACGAATGCATGATAATTACTAGAATATTATGTAGGACTTGTAAAACAAGTTTCAAGTCGAAATGACGTAATCTGATGCCAGAACTGATACTGGCTATGGAAAAGCGCGTACCGGAAAGGTGCTCCGAAAAATAAAATAAAAATATGACAAATCTTAGAAAAATGCGTAGGTCTAGAATCCGAAGTTTGAGATCAAGATCTTTTACTTTGCTTTTAAGGCTAATACTGCGCGTGTGTGGCTTGTGCCTATAAATAGACATTTTTTGCACACAACCCTAGACATTCTTTTATTCCTACGTGACTTGGGTGGCTGCTGCTGCCTTCCCCTTCTTCCTTCCTTCATCCTTGGCCATTTGGCTTGAAAGTTGCCACCTTTAGCTTAAATCCTCCCTCTTTCACCATGGAAACACTTGAGTGAGTGCATTGTAAGGAGGTTGTGGTCTTGTTTCTGAGGGTGTTGCTGTTTGAGGGAGAGTGTGAGGCTGAGTTCCTTCCTTGGCTTGGTTGGGAGTCTTGTTCTTGAGTGGTGAGGCCTCAACAAGCTTTCTTTGTGAGGAAAGGTCCTTGCTTGGGTGACATTTTCGTGCACCTTGAGGTCTGTACATTGGAGCTGACTTGTGAGCTCCAAGAGCACCATTGTTGGCTGCTCAAAGCTTGGGGTAAGTGTTCTACACCTTTGATCTTAAGTTTAATGCTTAAAGTTGGTGTCTTGGCATGTAAAAGATTAAAATGAAGTAACCAACACCTAAATGAACTTGTATATGCTAAAAGATGCATGCTTTAACGTGTACATGTGTTAAAAGTTGGATCTTTGGGATGGATATTCACGAAATGCAGAAACTGCATTCTGTCGTGAGATATCCGGATATTTGTCGAACAGATATCCGGATATCAGTATCCGGATATGGTATCCGGATATTGATATCCGGATATGGGATCTGGGTATCCGGATATGACATATCCGGATATGTCCAGTGTGATATCCGGATATGGCATATCCGGATATGCCCTTCTGATATCCGGATATCCTGGGTTCTGCGCAGACAGTAGCTTTACTGTATGAACAGTAAGCTATGGGGTGTGTGTGGACCCTAGTTTAAGGAAGTTGGACTTCTGTAATAACTGGACTAAGTCAGAATCACATGATTAAGGGCTTATGGCTTTGTTGGAAGCCTTAAGACGTAAAACGTAAAAGAAAGGCGTAGTCTTTAAAGTTGTATGCTTGAGACGCATTAATATTGATGTAATGTTGGTCCATATCAGATTGTGATACTGCTGTTTGTGGACTTGTGAGTGGTTGGACTCTTGGCTTGGATAGCTAGCTTGCAAGGTAAGCTTTCGTGTCCTCGGTTTAGCCATTTTGATGTTCCACCATGTCCCATGGGGATGGGTTTATGCATGCTGTGTTACATGCTTTGATTATTTTGGAAATGCTGTTGAGCTGTTTATATGTAATGAGCATTATGATATGCATGTGGTGTCCACCTAGACGGCAATCCTGAGTATGTAGTACATACAAGATGGAGAAGCATGTGGGTGAGGTGCAGGTAGTATCCATGTACTCATGTAGGCATAGACGTATTCCTACATTTCTCTGGCCAGTAGATTTGAAAGCACACATGACATGATTAATTGCTGCATCGCATGATTTTAGAACTTATACTGTAATACTGTTTTTAGAACTTATATTACACATGTAAGTGAGCTTGGGGTGGAGACTCCTTGAGGACCCCTTGTCTTACTGAGATTTCTTGTTAGAGATCTCACCCCACGTTTGGGGAATGCTTATTTCAGGATCAGGTAATGTTGAGGGCTCAGGTGGCAGGAGGCCAGAGCTGAGTTGATATTGATATGCTGTTCTGCTGGATTGACTGCTGTTATGTTTTCTGCTTATTTATGTTAAGTTTATGTTGAGACTATTTGTGGGCATTGTTGCCTTATTTGGTGAGCATGGGGTTTGTCCATGCCACATGATTGTTATCGTCTTTTTAAATTAATGTTGTAATTAAAGTATCAGGATTTTGACCCAGGCTACTTGTGTAGACCTGTGGCTTTAGATACTCACCTATTATTTATATATGAGGTATTCCAGTTAGATGTCTTGCAATTTACATACAGGCAGTATTTTTACGAAAATGATTAAGTAATCAAGTTGGTTAAGTTAATGACGTCATAATTGAATTAAAGAAAAAGTTATTCCGCATTTTAATTAAGCGTGGCTTAATACGATAGTGTGTTAACAGACCGGGTTAACACGGGCTGTTACACTCGTCATTCTGCAGAGTCCTGCAGTATGGCTTCTTATGCCCTGGCTTCCCACAATAGAAGCACTTCAAATCATATTTTGGCCTAGATCGGCCTCTGGACTTTTCTCGTCTGTCACGATCTCGACCCCGGTTCTTACTTCTACACCGGGAGTCGGATTTCCCTCTGCTCTCAGCAATGTCAGACGTACTCAAAACACCTCATTCTCTTCTCCTGACTTCTTCATTCCGGAGATTATATGTTATGACATCCATCTTCTTAAAAAAATGCTTATAAATAAAGGCTTCGGTAGATTTTGAAGGGAGCGAATATTGAATATATGATTAATAAATTAGAAATAATACTTAATTCTAAAAGTTTATATAAATTTAAAGCAGCCTATCGCAAGGTATCTAATCTAATCTTTACACCCCACCCCTACTTAGGAGGATAAACTCGAATATAAAATATGCCTTGTAGCTCTCTTTTTTCTGCACCCAAGGATCTAAATTCTAAACAACTGCTGTAAAAGTTGGACCGCTAGAATAAAGTTTCATCCTTCTTCTTATTTTTCTTTCTTTTTAAAATTAATTTTCTTTGTATCTTTTAAATTTGTAAAGATTAGATACCAGAGCTTACAGGTCGACCTATTTCAAGCCAAACTTAATCTCGTCCAAATAATTGTCAAAGAACTTGGGATACACCATCCCGTTAGCTCAAAGGATGAGAGTGCCCAACGCCTTATAAAGGCCACATTAATTGTCCAAAGGTATAATGCTTTTTGTTTTGTTGTTATAAATTCAGAAAGTTGATAATTATTTAGCATGTAACAACTCACAAGAGATATGATCGTTAGAAGAGCATCCACTACTTTCGCGTCCTATTGCAAGTAGTTACATTCTAGTTTTGGACCCTTTTCTTATCTCATCTTGGAAAAAGCAGATACCTCCTCAGATGTTCGATTCAGAGGGATGTTGAACTACTCACAAACTACATTGATTTTTCCACAAAGAACCATAACATGTAAAACAAAGGAAGTCCCATTTTCCACTTTCCATAAGAAAATACATTAAATCTGAACTTTTATACATAGTAAAGATCTTTTCCATCTCCAGCCAGTATTTCACAGACATTTATATGTACATCAACTCAAACTCAGCTAAATAAGCACGTAGAAAGACACCTGTTCATAGTTAAACATGTAAAGAAAGACAAAATTAGTTCCCACCAATCCCACTAAAACTCCTAGTAGATTAGTTCACCCTACTTATGCTGAGGAAATCAGAGACTACCAACCTTCGCTTCATTCAAAGGTCATAATCAAAATGCCCATTTGCTGAAAGATGGTCACCGTCTCTTGCTCACTGAAGAAGAAGTGACTAAACCTCAATCCTCAGACACAATCCAAGACTCGATGTGGTGGTGCTAATTCAGGAGTTCTCATGAAAATTAAGGGATCTAGACAAAGCTGCAGGGTTAGCCCGCAACAATGGAGAGGTTTCAACAACATGATTCTTTTCGTCCTTCTTTGATTGAAAGGCATTAAACATGCCTCCCCCACTTACATATTCATTCTTAATTCCTAGAGTTGACCATATAGAACTCTTTGCAGCTTCACTCGGGTCATCAATTCTTAAAGTCTTGGGGACCAAAACACACCCGTTTCTATGTCTTGATGGTTCTTCATTGCGCAAATGGTCTTGTTTAACCATGTCATCATCCCTGGAGTGTTTTCCAAGAGTAGGAGAATTTGGACCTGAGCTTGGAGAGTTTGGGTTTGGAGCAGATGCATCATGAGAGGGAAACCATGGAGTATTCCAATTCCCTGGTACACCATAGTTCCAAAAAGCAGCAGGATAGAATGACATGGGGGGAAATCCTTGAGGACACAAAGTATGTGAAGGAACTGGAGAGTTCCAAGGATAAGGCCAAGGAACACTAGAAAAGCATGGAACTTGAGGAATGAAACCATTGTTTCTTAGTAATGATTCTTGGGAAGTGCTTTTCCCACTTTCCTCCATGGAATTTGAAACAGTAATGGATGACCCACTTGAGCAGTCATCACCATTTTCCTCACTTTTGCAAGGAACAGCAATTCTTTGATCCTCAATGGTATGAAACCCATTTCTTGTGCCATTAAGAACCTTTTTCTCCGGAAGGTTCAAGAGGGACGCGATGGAATCACAAATTGGTGGGTCTAATCCAAAGCTAAGGACTCTACCATTGGTTTTTAAAGTGGGAAGATGAGTTCCATTAGGAGCATCAATTCTAGCTGCCTGAAGAGCCTCAGAGATGGTGATATGGCGATAATGGGTGGAAGAATTCTTGTTCTTTCTTCTCCCTGCACCCACTGGCACATTCCGCATGCTACCACCAGCAGTCCAGTATCTTTGACACGCTTTGCAGAAATAACGTGGCTGATTGATGTTGTAATTGTTGTAGTAACAGAACTTAGTGTCCATGCTATTGCAGCGTGGACATGGAAGTATTTTATCTGGCTTCTTCAGTGTTTTCTCTTGTGAGTTGTTGGTTGCATCACTTTGCTCGTTCTCTGATTTGCCATCTTGTGATTTTGCAGTTTCTTCTTCTATCGAAGGTGTCTTTGGGTTCTGAATACCCTCAGGAAGTAATGTTCCTGAATTCTTCTTAGTCTCTGCAGCATTTGGAGGAGGATCAGCATCTTTCTTTTTCTTAGTAACTTCTTCTTCAGCTCGAGAATCCTAGAAATTTGACAGAATGTTTTTCTTAATTAATGAGACACAAGTATACATTCCAAAATGGCATTATAACACCAACAACAAGATCAAGAAGGTTGAAGAAAATCAAAAACATTATGCTCTACCTTTTTTAAAATAAAAAATAGAAAAAACTGATCATTTATGCTTGAATCTATATATTTTCTATGGGAAATAGTTTTTTCATTTTACATACTCACAATACACGACTGAGTCCCATTTTGACTTTTTTGTCTTTTCACCTTTTTGTGGACCCCACTCATGTATTTGAGTGTAGCATGAGAAAATTTTCTCATCTAAAATGAGAAAACTAATTCCCATTTTCTATTGGTACAAAGAAAGCTATGTAACAATACGAGCAAGTCCATTTGAAAATAAAAAAGGGTTAAGGAAATTTTAGATTCAGGAACTCAAGGAGCTACGTTGATAATTTAGCTGTGAGCTGAATACTCGAAGCATAAAATATATTTCTTACATAGCTAATAAAGGTATAAAAATGAAAATTAGATCTTTAGAGTCATATGGTAGATTATAAAGAGAAAATATGGGTAGAAGTATGGTTTTAATCAGTACTAAAAAGAAACACTTCACTTCCACTTCTAAACAAGGTAAGAAGTTCACAAAATCTAAAATTAGCCAGTTTTGCAACTTAATGCAAAAAACTTGATTTTTTTTTTTTTTTTTTTTTTCAGTCAACTCTGCTTCGAATGCTCTGTTTCTTTGGCTCCAGATTCCAGACACAAAAAACTGAAAAAATAAGCAACCCCCGACAAAATATAATCCTAAATTTTGCAATTGGAAAACAAAGGAAATACTTGTTTTCAAAAGTTAAAATAAAAAGTACATAGGCGTTTTGCATACCAAAAACAACTCGAACAATATAAACAAAATTGGAAAAACTCAAGTAAAAACGTAAAAAAAGAAAAGATTTTCAAAAAAGGGGAAGATTTAGCACAACGAGGCAAAACCATAATATGAAATAAAAGGAAAAATGAAAATAAGAAAAGAAGGTTAAACCGACCCATTAGTTGTTTTAGCATGTATTCAACCTACGTATCACAAAAAACGCTCCTTTTTTTCCTTACTCATATTACCAACGTTACCTTGTCTCCATGGTCTTTCTCATCTTCATGTTCTGACTCATCAACGTCTCTGTCTTCTTCTTCTTCTTCTTCTTCCTCTTTGTCGACATCCATCGCCGCCGGCAAGGCCTTGTCGTCGCCGGCAATGACAGGAGCCTCAGGTTCCCCAGGAAAGGGAATCTTCTGGCCGAAGAGCTTAATTGCAGGGTCCTTAGTTTCCAGCATTTTCTGGAGATCCAAACAGAAACAACACACAACAGGGGTAAATGAAACTGAAAAGGCGCGAGAAGGTTAAGGTTCAGGTTCCGGTTGCAGTTGAAGCAGGTTGGTTCGTTACTCCAAACGTATTTAAGTGTTCGGTTTTTTTGGGGTTTGGGTTTTGATCGTAAGTTACATTGGAGACATGACGATTTGGATTTTGATCCGTTTAAAACAGTGCCGGGTGCCACATCACCATGGGGTTATGATTCTTGGCCACAAGTTTTTGTGGCCTGTAATAGATTTTCTTTTCAAACCTTTGATTCTATTCGTTGCACACTCTTTCTGTGCATCCAACTTTGTCGCCATGTCACAATATATAAGAATTGAATATATAATTTAATATGATTATTAAGACTGTGAATCATCACTTATTTGATGGTCGAACCAATTAAAATGGAATATTTTTTTATCATGACAGAAAAAAGAGAAAAAAAAAAATTCAAATATCAATTTTTTAATAAAAGAATCACATAATCCTGATTTATTGAAAAAAAAGTTCTAATACAATATACTCAAATCACTCGCCACTAAATTAATATTACTAGCTTCACATGTTTGCTTTCAACTTCATCAAGGGCACACCGAAATTTTTGCTAACTTGGCGAAATTTAATTGGTGACGTTGTTGATAGTTTTTTTTTTTGGGGTACAATACGTTGTTGATAATTTTTGTCGAACCAGACAAAGCTCCATGGACGGCTTTCAGCTTGTCAGAAAAATTAAATGGTAAAATAAAACTAAAAGTAATAAAAAAAAAAAGTTAAAAAGGAAAAGTGCTTCCCAGCTGTCTCTTTTTAATTCCTCTTCTTTTCTTTTTATGCTTTTTAGTATCTTAACTAATATTTTAAAGGAATAAGAAAATAGTAGCATATTGTGCATCTGTGTGTGTGTGGTAATAAGCTTATTCAAAAGGAGTAGTTAAACTTTCACCAAAAAAAAAAGGAGTAGTTAAACAAGGTTGGCGGTTACGAGGGATCAAAGAAAAGTTGAGTTTAGGCCGTTATGTTGTCACTCTGCTATGGAGTAATCATAATTTTGTTCAATAATATTGAAAGAAGCGTTACCAAATTTTGTATCTTTCATTATTTTGCATGAAAACAAAGAGTTTTTTTTATATATATATATACTGTGTTGTAATTTTGGGAACATATTTCACAAACAATAAAGATCGCACCAAAAGAAGAATAATAAAAGAAAGCATAAAGAAGAGAACACAAAGATCTTACAGGTTCAGAAACTCAGTATTAGTGAGTTTCCTACGTCCTGGGGCCTAAAGAGGGTTAAACACCCTCTGATATCACACTTTATTCAGAAAGTAAAGAATCACAGGTATAGAGTTGTTGCATACAGATACATCAATATGGAAATAAGCATGTGGAGTTAAAAACCGAATGAAACAACAACTCAACAAGTAATAGAAATCTTGAAATTCATTCGGTTTTTAACTTCACATGCTTATTTCCATATTGATGTATCTGTATGCAACAACTCTATACCTGTGATTCTTTACTTTCTGAATAAAGTGTGATATCAGAGGGTGTTTAACCCTCTTTAGGCCCCAGGACGTAGGAAACTCACTAATACTGAGTTTCTGAACCTGTAAGATCTTTGTGTTCTCTTCTTTATGCTTTCTTTTATTATTCTTCTTTTGGTGCGATCTTTATTGTTTGTGAAATACGTTCCCAAAATTACAACAAGTGGTATCAGGAGCTTAGGTTCCGTTTCCCTTTCTATCTTTTTCTTTTGTCTGTCCTCTACTTTTTTCCCCCTCTTTCTTCCTTTCGGTTTGCTCGCTCGGCTGTGGAGGTTCGGCAAGATGGGCATCACTAAGCTGGAGGTGGAGAAGTTTGATGGGAGAAGTGATTTTAATATGTGGAAGATTAAAATGAAGGCTGTGTTGGTTCAGCAAAAGTGCGAAGATGCTATTGGAGCTGAAAAAGACCTGCCGGAAACCCTGACACCAAAAGAAAGGAAAGACCTGCTATCTTTAGCCCATAGCCTTATAGTTGTCAATATCTCTGATAGTGTACTGCGTAGGGTTAGCAAGATCACTGACCCTCATGAGCTCTGGGTGAAGTTAGAGAGTCTGTATCAAACCAAGTCAGCCCCCAATAAAATGTTCTTGAAGGAAAGATTTTTTTTCCTTCAAGATGGATCCCAGTAAGTGTCTAGAGGACAACCTAGATGAATTCACTAGGTTGACTCTACAACTTGAGAATGCAGGGGCTGTTGCCTCTGATGAGGATCAAATTCTGATCCTCTTGAATTCTCTTCCTGACTCCTACAGAGGAGTTAAGGATGCTATAAAATACAGTAAGGGGGATATGACCATTGATGAAATTACTCAGGCCTTGAGGGCTAGAGAAGTTGAAATAATTTCTCACAAAAAGCCCACTGCTGAAGGCCTGTATGTTAAAGGGAAGGGAAATAAAAAGGGAAAATCAAACAATAAAATGAAGGGGAACAACAATCCTGTTCCCCAAGGTAACCAAAGTGTCCAGGGAAACCAAGACAAGAGTAAAGGTCAATCACAAGCTAAGCTTGTATGTTGGCAGTCATAAAGAGGGCCACCTGAAAAGGAATTGCCCTGAAAATCCTAAGAGTGTCCCCAAACAGCAAGGTAAAACTGAGTATGCAAATGTACTCACTGAATTTGACAGTGTGGAAGCACTGGTTCTGTCTGATAAAACCTTTGAAACTGAATGGGTGATGGATTCTGGGTGTACATACCATATGACACCCAGAAAGGAGTGGCTTAGTGGGCTGGAGTTCCAAAGAGGTGGCAAAGTCCTAATGGGGAATGACCAAGTGTGTGAAATAAAAGGTGTGGGGTCTGTCATGTTCAAAATGAATGATGGCAGCTGTAAAATCTTAAAGGAAGTAAGATTTGTTCCCACATTAAGGACAAACCTTATCTCCTTAGGGATGCTTGACTCTAGTGGCCTTGACTTTAGATGTAAGCAAGGATCACTTGATATAGTCAAGGGATCACAAGTTCTCATGAGAGGAAAACTTGTGAATGGCCTCTATATTTTAGAAGGCCAGGCTGTCACACAAAAGGCTTGTGTGGCAGCTGCTAACACTGATGAGTCCATTCTCTGGCATAGGAGACTTGGACACATCAGTAATCAGGGGCTGTCTGAGCTGTATAAGCAAGGTATTATTAGCTCAAAAGGGGGAACCAGTGTGGAATTTTGTGAAAATTGCATTTTGGGAAAAACTCACAAGCTCCCCTTTTCTGCTGCTAATAATACCTCTAAGACAGTGCTGGAGTATGTCCACTCAGACCTGTGGGGATCACCAAATATCCCCAGCTCTTTATCTGGATGTCACTATTTTATTTCAATAGTTGACTCATATTCCAGAAGGGTCTGGACTTATTTCCTTAAACATAAGGATCAAGCTTTTGTCAGTTTTAAGGATTGGAAAATCCTAGTTGAAAATAAAACTGGAAAAAGGGTTAAAGTCCTTAGGACTGACAATGGCTTAGAGTTTTGCAACAATCAGTTTTCTGATTTTTGCAAGGAGCATGGAATCCAAAGACATAGGACCTGTGCTGAAACACCCCAGCAAAATGGGGTGGCTGAGAGGATGAATAGGACAATTTTAAATAAGGTAAGGTGCATGCTTGCTGAATCTGGTCTTGGCAAGGTGTTTTGGGCAGAGGCTGTTGCTACAGCTACCTATGTGATAAATAGGTGTCCATCCTCCACCATAGACTTTAAGACCCCAATGGAACTTTGGTCAAATAAGCCACCCAATTTAAGTCACCTAAAACCCTTTGGGTGTCTTGCCTATATGCATATTAGGCAAGATAAATTGAGTCCTAGAGCCTTAAAGTTTGTCTTTATAGGCTATCCCCTTGGTGTAAAAGGTTACAAGCTTTGGCTTGTAGCTGAAAGAAAGTGTGTTGTTAGTAGAGATGTCATTTTCAAAGAAAATACTTTCTACAAAGACATTATGAGTGAGTCCAGTTCTTCTCAACCACCTGGAACCTTGCAGTTTGAGGTGGAGCAAGCTACCATACCTGGGCAGCATGCTGATGGTGAAGAACTGAGGGAACAGCCTGCTGTTCCTAATCAACCAGAGCTTGAAACTGGTCCACTTGATGATGGTGGACAGGTTGGAGAGGGTAATGGTGATCTTGACAACTACTTGCTCTCACAAGACAGAGTTAGGAGGAATATAAGACCTCCTAGCAGGTTTGCTCATGCTGATGTGGTTGCATATGCCTTACAAGTTGGGGATGTGCTTGAGTTGGATGAACCTGCTACATTTAAAGAGGCTATGAGAGTGGAATCCAAGGATAGCTGGCTGAAGGCTATGGATGATGAAATGGACTCTTTAAAGAGAAATAACACCTGGGTTCTGGTGGAGAGACCAAAGAAAAAGAGAGTAATTGGTTGTAAGTGGATTTATAAAAGAAAACCTGAGATACCTGGAGTTGAACCAGCTAGGTTCAAGGCTCGGGTGGTGGCAAAAGGGTATTCCCAGGTAGAAGGAATTGACTACAATGAGATTTTCTCACCTGTAGTCAAACATGTATCAATAAGGTTGATGCTATCTGCTGTTGCTACCTATGATTTAGAACTAGAGCAGCTTGATGTCAAGACTGCCTTCCTCCATGGCAACATTGATGAGCAAATCTATATGGAACAGCCTGAGGGCTTTGTAAAGAGGGGAACAGAAAACATGGTGTGCCTGCTCAAGAGATCATTATATGGTCTCAAACAGGCACCCAGACAATGGTATAAACGTTTTGATGATTTTGTTTTATCAAAAGGTTTTGTTAGAAGTAACTTTGATCATTGTGTCTATTTTAAAAATCTGCATGATGATTGTTACATTTATTTGTTGATATATGTGGATAATATGCTGATTGCATCTAAAAACTTAAGTGAAATAAATTCTGTTAAGAATATGCTTAAAAAGGAATTTGAAATGAAATTTCTTGGTCCAGCCAAAAGGATTCTTGGCATGGAAATTACAAGGACAAGGAGAGATAGACATTTATCTCTATCCCAGTCTGAGTATGTGAAGAAGGTTCTTAGAATCTTTGAGATGCATCAATCCAAGTCTGTTAACACTCCATTAGGTGCTCAATTTAAACTTAAAGCTGTCTCTGGAGAATTATCTCCTGAAGAGACAAAGTATATGTCATTAGTTCCCTATTCAAATGCCGTTGGCTGTCTAATGTATGCTATGATTGGCACAAGGCCAGACATAGCATATGGAGTTAGTATGATTAGCAGGTTTATGAGTAAACCTTGCAAAGAGCACTGGAGTGCAGTTAAATGGTTACTTAGATACTTAAATGGGTCTATTAACTGTTGCTTGAATTTTTCTGCATCTGATTCAAATAATTTTAATATTGTTGGATATTGTGATTCTGATTATGCTGCTGATCTAGATAAAAGAAGGTCACTAACTGGTTTTGTGTTTACTGTGGGAGGTAATGTGGTGAGCTGGAAATGCAATCTTCAGCATATTGTAGCATTATCAACAACAGAAGCTGAATATGTGGCATTGACTGAAGCTGTCAAGGAAGCCATATGGTTAAGAGGTATAGTAGGTGAGTTGGGTTTAGGTAAGGACCCACCAAAGGTAAATTGTGACTCTCAAAGTGCAATACATCTTTCTAAAAATTCTGCATTCCATGAAAGAACAAAACATATAGATGTTAGGCTTCATTTCATTAGGGAGATAATAGCTAGTGAACAAGTAATTGTTGATAAAATTTCTGGCATTATTAACCCTGCAGATATCTTTACTAAATCTGTACCTGTTAGCAAATTTAGAGATGCTCTAGGTTTGCTAAAAATTGAACCACCATGATCATGCATTGCATATGGGCCTATGGGTTAAATGCCTATTCCAAATCTGATATCTTCTTGCTTGTTTAGTTATATGTTTAGAAAATTAGGTGGAGTTTTGTTGTATGTATTTTATTCAAACTTATAATTGGGCTATCTATTGTTTTTTGCTCTCTTTCGTTATGGGCTTCATATGTGTGCTTGGCCCATCCTTTTTTTGCTGGCCCCTCTCGTTGCTGCAGCCCACTCGGGTGTATGAAACCCTTATTTGGAACGGCGTCGTTTTGTTTGAATGGCTGGTTAATATCTCTGGTGGCTAAGGCAAAACGCATTAGTGAGTGTGTGTGGCTGTTGGGGTCTTTTCAGATGAAAAGCTTTCTCTCTCTCTTCTTCTCGAATGTTCTTGCGAGTTAGGGTTTGTGAGAGGGTGAGACTTTGTCCAGATCTGGCTTATAGAGTGAGTAACTCGGTTAGCTGCAGTTGAGAACCTTGTTCATCTCAACAAGGTGATTCTGTTGATTGGTGTATATTCTCGGTTGGAGTTTAAACGGTGGAGTGGTTGCTAAATCAGGAGGATCGGTGGAGCTAACGGTGCTTAGCTTGTAGATCCGGTGATAGGAACTACGTTTCCTATGCTGTCCTGTGACGATTGGTGACATCTTCTTCATCTTCTTACTCTCTGTGCATATATTTCATCAGATCTGTAATCTTGATGCATGTTTCAAGATTTCTATTACTTGTTGAGTTGTTGTTTCATTCGGTTTTTAACTTCACATGCTTATTTCCATATTGATGTATCTGTATGCAACAACTCTATACCTGTGATTCTTTACTTTCTGAATAAAGTGTGATATCAGAGGGTGTTTAACCCTCTTTAGGCCCCAGGACGTAGGAAACTCACTAATACTGAGTTTCTGAACCTGTAAGATCTTTGTGTTCTCTTCTTTATGCTTTCTTTTATTATTCTTCTTTTGGTGCGATCTTTATTGTTTGTGAAATACGTTCCCAAAATTACAACATACTGACATTAATTTTCTCTTTTCGAAGCTAGTTGTTCTCGATATCCCACAAATTTCAATTTTTTAAATCGTATATGAAAATGAAACTAATATTAAATCAAAATTTAGTTACAATTAAATTTTTTCATTCCTTTACCAAAAAAAAAACTTTTAATTCTTCCTCATAAACATATGAGGTGAAAATCGAAATTAAATTCTCTCCTAACCTATTTAAACTGTGTTGCTAATTGAGTAACACCAATTTGATAAAACAAAAGAATTCTTGTAATAATTCATTCAAAAGAAAAGAAAAGAATATACTATGTCTTTTTGTTTAACACCAAACTTTATTTGCCCATGCCTAGAACTCTCTTTAATTTATTAATAAAAGTAGGGTATACCATCACTTACCTATTACTTATTAATCTGAATTTTATATAATTAAAAGGATGACGTCACCAACACAGAATAAGTATCCAAGCTCGCTAAATTTAAATCTAATATTTGCTTTCTAAAAGAATTGGAATTATTTTGACTAATTTATACCTTGTAACCCAGTTGCTATATAATATTAAAATTGCTCATTGTACAGTTTTTTGGGTTTTACATAAAAATTATTAGAGCAAGCCTAACTCTCTCCGTTGTGGTCCCGGACAAAATATGGTTCGGCTACCTCCAATGCTCATACCTATGGGACCACATTCAAATTTGATGTCCTAAGACATATTATTAGGATCCACCTCTTATTCTCTTAAAATGAAGAAAGTAGGAAAAGTATTGTATTGTTCTTTGTAAAATTACAAATTTTACCAACCAAATATGTGGATCAATTTATAAGAATTTATCTTAGTTTAACAAATGGTCAGAGTTTGAGCCCTCGAAAACGTAGTTATGTTAAATCTTGTTAAGGAGAATTTTGCTGCTTATGTAGTTCTATCCGGTTTGAATTGGACTAATCGAGTAATTGATGAATTATGAATAATATAAACGAAAAATTACAAACTTTAGGATAAATGTTTGATGTTGAAGAGAGTTGCAGACTTATATGATGTTAGAATATATTTTTTTCAAGAGAAAAACGTTAATTAACAATTAATTGGAAGTAAGGATGTCATTGGATCAGTCTCCCTATCAAGATTCCACGGGCCAACCTACATCAGACTAAACTTGTTCTATTATATCTAATAACAAAGAACAGGTTCAAACCTTTAAAAAAGCATGTTTAGAAGGGAAAAGTTCACCAATACCCTTATGAATTCTCTCTTTTAATCACATATAGGCCCCTGTAATTTGTAAAAAGTAAAAAATCATAATGGCATATGTGATAAAAAAACATACACTTTTGCAAACTACACACGGGGATATGTGATACAAAAAAAACACAGGAGTATAGGTGATTCTGGAGTAAATTATAGGGGTACTGGTGAACTTTTCCTATTTAGAAATTATGCCACATGCTTTCTTTCACAAGGCCCGGCCTATAATTCTACATTCTAGCATATATCATATTATTTTTTTAAATAAAATAATAAAATTATTATTTAAATAATTTTGAATAATAAAGCAATATTATTTTAATTTTTTTTAATTATTGAATACCTAATATGCTTAAACAGGTTATTAGGTCTGGGCCATGTCTTTTGTTTTTAAAATATAACTCATGTCAGACTTATAATTTGACCTACATCAGGCTAACAGATCAAACCAGACTTAACATATTTTACACAGTGTTACCGAGCTACAAGCGAGGATCGGGATTCAGTTGCACTTGTTATTTTCACCGCGCTAGTAGCGGGGGAGGTACGGAAAAATCTTAAAACTTATCTCAGATTATATCAAAGGAGATTGTATCCAAGATATACGATGAAGATTTGATCAAGATTTCTACGCAAGGGCACAAACTCTATAAATAGAGACTCAGGCCCAGAGACACACAATCTTTGGCTGGAGAGAATTGAGAGAGCTCTTGGAGACTCACGCTGGAGATCAGGATTCCACCGATGCTGAAGACCGAAGATTATTGATCCTTCATCTTCTTCTTCATCTTTTTTTCTTTTTCTTTCATGAATAATTTTTATTTTAATTTGTTGAAGTCAGACATGAATATGTCTGGCTAATTTCTTTTTGTAGTTGGGATCACAGACCCGATGTGAATCCTTTATATTTCCTATACTGTTTTTATAATTTAATTAGTTTGTTTGTTTTATTCTTCCTGTGTTAATTTTTCCATATCCTTATTAGAATTGATCACTCTAATTATAAGGCTTTGAGGGTTAGGGCTTGCAATAGACATATTGGGGTTTTAATCTGGACAATGGTAGAATAACAATTTGTGCATGACCTAGACATAGACTTACATAGATTGCAGACTTGTAATTCATTTGCTTAATGCTTGATTCAAGAGGGATTACTAGGACATTAGGATTCTAATTGGGTTAAAGGGTTGAAATCACTAAGACATTAGGGTTCAACTATTTTATAGGGAAATAATGAATTTTCTGAGCAAACGAATTAGTTAATTATAAAATACAATATAGGAATATAAGGGAGGATCGGAGGTGTAGTGCATCCTGGCTACAGCTCTTTTTGCAATTTTTCATAACTCATGTTTTCTTGACATTCTTGACTAACTCTTGCATGCATTTTAATATTATTGTTTTTAAAATTCTATTTTTAAAATTACAACAATCAATCACTTTCATAATTAAACCAATTTTTCTTTTCCAACTTAAGGGGAATAGTTAGATTAATACTTGGTGCATTAATCCTCGAGGGAACGATATTTACTTATCACTTTTATTACTTGAAGCAAACGGTATACTTTCCGATTTCGCAACAGTATGGTTGTGAAGAGGAGAGTGAGAGAAACAAGTTTGGTGAAGGAGATTTGGTAATATGGAGAGGTTTTGAAGGTGAAATCTTAGAGAGAAGTGAGAGTAAAGTTTGAAGTTTGAATTTTAGAGAGAGAAGTGAGAAAGGGGTGCTGATTCAGAATGAGGGGGAAGGGGAAGGGTGCCCTAATTAGGGGTGCCATGTCACTTTAGTGGCATTTGTCCTTTAGTGAGATCCACTATAATTTCTTATCTGAACCATCGTCAAATTTTTACCCGGAAACCCTCAAGACTCTAACTTTAAGTACTTATCATTAATTTTGTCTAATTATCATGTTCATAACTTAAAAATTTGATTAGTAGATCACAGATGTACTAACAATTGTTTAATTGCACTATAGTCTTTACCGGTGTTCTTAACTGTACTGGATTTTATAATCTTCTTAACTTCAACATTATTAGTCTAATTATGAATTTTTAATATTGGTCTTTATTTCCATTTTCTCATCTTTATCTCGTTCCAAAGTTCTACCGGCTGCTTCTACATCAGTACAAAATACCCGGCAGAAGTGACTTTTCTAAAATATCCCAATATGGGTATCAAACTTCATCAAATCATATACTAACCTCATTCATGATGTTTATATCATTAGATTAGCTCTCTAACTATAATTTGCTAACTTGGGGCTATTCTACTGACTGTTACTACGTCAGTAGTCAGAATTAACAGATGAAAATTCATTTGTGAAAAATACCCTCAATATAGGTATCAAAATTCTTAGAATTTTATCCTTATTCCATTTATGACCATAAGGTCCTCATCATAACCCTTTAATTTAAACGTAATATAATTAGGGTTATTATATAGAGTTAGCAAATATTTGAGTTCGTACATTTAATATTCTAACAAACACTTCATAATTGAAGCTGAATGTGACAATATCAAAAGTCCATTTATGAGCTTAATTGCTTAAGTATAAATAATTATTCAAAAAATTAACATATATATATATATACATACATTTAATGCATCGTATTTAATCTCAATAATACTTCAACTCTACCAACAATAACTCCACCCATTGGGTTGGAAACAACTAATCATAAATAGCATTAAAATAATAATATACTGCAAAACACTGAATGATTATTCCTCTTAATAGAGTAATTAATAAGAATAAATAATATAAATTTTTTTGTTCAAATGAAACTATACTCCACATATAAATTTCTGTCCCCGTGGGCTTAATGATTACTTGACGTCCACCAAACTTTGCAAAGAGATATTGTTTGATCCTTTGCTATAACGTGCAGATGCCATTGAATTAGCTTGTGCTGTAGTCATTCAAAAATTATATTGTTTGACTCAGCTTCTTCTAGTATTTCTCAAATATAGAATTTCATTTATCGTAATCTGATTATTCATTTTGTTTAGATGTTTGTTTTCGAAATATTTATAATAGTAAATCCAATTTTTTTCTTTGACTTTTCTTTTCACTAATATCTTAGCCATACAAAAATTAGTCTGTTAGATAGTAAATATAATAAGAAAAAAAATGTGTTGGCGAGCAGGATGGGTCAGCCTTTCGGGCCGAGCCCATTTTGCCACCTCTAACTATCAACATTTTATATCAACATGTAATAGGTTTTTATTTTTATACACCAAAAGAAAATGTTCTTATAGTTGAGTCTAGATTATTATCTATCTATATTTTCTATAGTTGCCTCTAAATCAACTATCGGAGGTGTGTTTTTGTGTGACATATATTAGATTAGGAGTTGATAAATATTTGAATTAGTACATTTAATATTCTAACAAACACTTGATACATTGGTATTGAGTTGTTTTAATGTTGTTATTAATTAGGGCTGGCAAAATGGGTGAGCCTGCCGGGCTGGCCCGTCCCGCCCGCCAAACTCGCCAGCCCGCCAAGCCCGTTTATTTTTTTTTTTACCCAATTGTCATGTAGCTCCGTGCCTTAGATTTTCTCTGCATGCAAGTGGCTTTTTCGAATTTTTGTGGACTGCTCATACAACACTTCTTGTTTTGTTACTCTGTTTTACCTTGATATGATTTTATTTTTTTATTATTATTTTTGGATTGAAAGATGCATATTTATATGTAGATTATTAAACACTGATCTTCTTGGTTTCATAAGCACATTATGATTTTATGCAGATTTTTTTATGCTTTTATGCAGATTTTTTTATGTGTTTTTATGCTGAATTTAATTTTTTGTATTTTATTTTTATTTTTTTTATTTATTTTAGGCGGGCTGGCCCGTAGCCCGCCAACCCACTCATAAAACGGACTGGGTTACTCAATTCAACCCATTTTGTCAAAAACGGGCTGGAGCGGGCCAGCCCATTTTGGGCGGGGCAGTGGCGGGCCGGGGCGGGATGGCCCGTATTGCCAGCCCTATTATTAATACTCTTCTATTTTCTTATATTATTTTAAGATTAGTTTCCTTATTTTCTTATATACTATGATTTGTTTTCTTAGTTTAACATCTTATTTATATACTATAATATGTTATCTTATTTTAATTATACTGCTTCTGAATATGCCTAAGTTTTTTTTCCCAAACAATGTTAGACTTTATTTTTATTATTATAGAAAGACGTGGAAAGTAAGGAGTGAAAATACATCACTAGCATACACTTGACGATCGCACAAGACAATTACCCAATATCAACACCTATAACCAGGTGAAGAAATTACCATCAATAATAGGGAACAGTGACCATTTTTCCACGCTTCACCAAATTATTTACCAGACTGCCATGCGAACAGTAAAAATTCCCGAAATGCCACGCGGCATAATTCGCTGCACAGTGCAGCGAATTATGTTTGCAAATAATTTATTACACGGTGTAGCGAGATATGCTGTGTCAGGCTGCACAGTCAGCAAAAATGACACGTGTCAAGCTGGCAGCAAAACAAGCATAATTCGCTACACAGTGTAGCGAATTACTGTCAGCTTGACACGTGTCATTTTTGCTGACTGTGCAGCCTGACATGACATATTTCACTACACTGCGGTGGGAATTATTTGTAAACATAATTCGCTGTACTGTGCAGCGAATTATGTCGTGTGGCATTCCGGGGATTTGTACTATTCGCGTGGCAGTCTGGTAAATAATTTGGTGAAGCGTGGCAAAATGGTCACTCTCCCGTGAGTCCAATACTTGTTACTTGAAATACAAGTAACCAACACCAATGTCAAAATATCAAGAGTCAAGCTCATTTTGGGTCTCTAACAAAGAACACGATCCCCATTTTAGTCCCTTTTAAAAAAAAATTAGTCCCGAGATCCCTAAGAAAGACAAAGTGGACCCACGTTAATCCTTCCATCAATCAAAATCCCACGACGTTAGTAACGTCCCTATGTCACATTAACCAGGCGACTCACGTTCCACATAGGAATTAAAACATCATCGTATAGTAATGCGGTTCCATATTGTTGTTTGGGAAGAAAAACCCTAGATTTATCCTTCATCTTACTCCTCTTCACTTTACCATTTCAGTGGCTGGGACCTTCGACACGCATTGTTGAGTTTTTCCATTTCACTTTTTGGGTCCACACATTACACATGTTTTGTTCTGCTTCTAGAGCGCTTCTACACTTGTGGGGACTTATTTTTTGCGCGCTTGGTGGTGTACCCTTTCACTTTTTTGTTTGTTCGAAGGTAAGTGTTCTAACTTTTGTTGTTTATTATGTCAGTGCCCATTTGTTGTCTGTGGTCCCCTATACTTTTTTGTGTAATGTGTGAGGCTATGGTCTATGTTGTCTGGTTAATGTGGTCCTTGTAAAAACCCGCACTGCTAATTAAGGTGATTAATTAATTAAATGTGAGAATTAAGAAATAATTCCATAATTGACCATAATAATTATTATGTGGCTTTAATAATTATAGTAAGTGGGTAATAATGCTGAAAGTCGCTTTTCGGACGAAAAGTGTAGATACCGGTTCTGCTACCCGGTATAAATGCGTATCGGTGAAGTATCCCGGAAAATCATAATAAGTGCATGATAATTACTAGAATAATATGTAGGACTTGTAAAACGAGTTTCAAGTCAAAATAATGAGAACTGGTGCCAGAATTGATATTGCTATGGAAAAGCGCGTACCGAAAAGGTGCTCTAAAAAATAAAATAAAAATATGAAAATCTTAGAAAAATGAGTAGGTTAAGATTCCAAAGTTTGGGATTAAAATTTTTTGCGTAGCTATTAAAGTTAATACTATGCATTTAATGTGTAAGTGGCTATAAATACTCCTATTTGGCACAAAACCCTAGGATAACAGATTTCCTACGTGACCATTTTTGATGGCTTAGTGCTTGGCACTATTCCATTGTCTCCTTTCACCAATTTTGAACTCAAGTTGTCACCTTTTTTTGGGTTCTTCATCTTTGAGCTTGTATACACATGAGAGTTATCATTATGAGGAGGTGAGGGTGCATATTCTGAGTTTTTGCCTCTGTTTGAAGTCAGTTTGTGGGCTGAGTTATCTTGTGTGAAGGTGTGAGCCTCTTCCTTGGTTGTTGTAGCTCCAAGGAGCAAACTTTGTGAAGAAAGACCCTTGCTTGTGTGGTATTTTCGTGTGCCTTGAAGGTCAGACCTGTAGAGGCAGATTGGTGAGCTCCAAGAGCCATTCTTGCTCTATTTTGAGCTTTGGTAAGTTGTACCAACCTTGATCATGTGTTTAAGTACTTAAAAATGGAACCTTGATGCATGTAACAAGCTAAGATGATAACCTAACATTGGGTAATGCTTAACACACCTAGAAATGCATGTTTAAGCTTCTGTAATCGGTAAAAACCGGACCTTTGGTTTGGATTTTCGCGAAATAAAGAATCTGAGTTCTGTTGCGAAATATCCGGATATGGGGATCTGGATATCCGGATATTCCCCCGACATATATCTTGATATTCTGGGATTTCGATGAACAATGAGGTACTGTTCATACAGAGGTCCTTTATGGGTTTGTGGACCCTAGTTGGATGAAGAGGTACTTCTGTAATTAATTATCTAAGTCAGAACCTGAGTGGTTAAGGGCTTATGGCTTTGTGGGAAGTCTTAAGACGTAAAACGTAAAAGGAAAACTTAGTCTTTATGTTTATGCTTATGAGCTATGAATGTTGATATGCTTGTTGGTCCTAAATCAGATTGTGGTCTGTTGTGTGGACTCTTGGCATAGGATTGTGAGCTTGCAAGGTAAGCTTTCGTGTCCTCGGTTTTTCCATGTTTGGTTCCACCATGTCCCATGGGGGGATGGTCTATATGCATGTTGTGTTTACATGCTTTGATATTTGAAAATGCTGTTGAGATGATATATGCAATGTGCCTTTACGACATGCATGTGGTGTCCACCTATACGGTAAGCCTGAGTATGTGGTACATACAAGATGGTGAGGTTGTGGGTGAGGTGCAAGCATTGTTCCTTGTACTATTATGTGGGAAATAGACGTATTCTTGCATTTCTCTGGCTAGTAGAATAGTGATAACACACATGGCATGAATATATGTTGCACTGCATAGTTTTAGAACTTATATTGGAAATTACTGCTTTTGGAACTTATATTGCACATGTAAGTGAGCTTGGGGTGGAAGATCCTTGAGGAGCCCTTGTCTTACTGAGATTTCTTGTTAGAGATCTCACCCCACGTTTGGGGACGCTTATTTCAGGTTCAGGGAACCCAGGGGTTCATACTCCTAGTGGCAGGAGACCAGAGCTTAGTTGAGACATGTTTATGATGCTTATGCTGATATGCTGTTTGTAACAGCCCCTGTTAACTCGGATTGTTAACATACTATCGTATTAAGCCACGCTTAATTAAAATGCGGAATAACTTTTTCTTTAATTCAATTATGACGTCATTAACCTTAGCTAACTTGATTACTTAATCAATTTCATAAAATACTGCCTGTATGTAAATTGCAAGACAACTAACTGAAATACCTTATGAATAAATATAAAGTGAGTATCTAAAGCCGCAGGACTACAACACATAGCCTGGGTCAAAATCCTGATACTTTAATTACAACTTCAATTAAAAGACAATAACAAAACCATGTGGCATGGACAAACCCCATGCTCACCAAATAAGGCACAATGCCCAACAACAGTCTCAGCATAATATCATAATCAAAACGGGAAAACATAAACAGCAGTCAATTGACCAGCAACCATCATGTCAGCAAAGCACAGATAAATCTAACTCAGCTCTGGCCTCCTGCCACCTGAGCCCTCAACATTACCTGATCCTGAAATAAGCGTCCCCAAACGTGGGGTGAGATCTCTAAACAAGAAATCTCAGTAAGACAAGGGGTCCTCAAGGATCTTCCACCCCAAGCTCACTTACATGTGTAATATAAGTTCAAAAACAGTATTTACAATATAAGTTCCAAAACTATGCGATGCAGCAGATAATTATGCCATGTGTGTTTATCAAATCTACTGGCCAGAGAAATGCAGGAATACGTCTATACCTACATGAGTACAAGGAACACCGCTTGCACCTCACCCACAGCCTCACCATCTTGTATGTACCACATACTCAGGCTTACCGTATAGGTGGACACCACATGCATATCATAAAAGCACATTGCATATAATAGCTCAACAGCATTTCCAAAACATCAAAGCATGTAACACAGCATGCATAAACCACATCCCCATGGGACATGGTGGAACAACAAAATGGCTAAACCGAGGACACGAAAGCTTACCTTGCAAGCAATCAATCCAAGCCAAGAGTCCTCAGCGCTCAAGGTCCAACACAGCAGAAATCACAATCTGATTTAGACCAGCAATCATATCAATAACATAGCTGGTACGCATAAACATAAAGACTACGTTTCTTTGTTACGTTTAACGTCTTAAGGCTTCCCACCAAGCCACAAGCCCTTAGTCCCTTGATTCTGACTTAATTAAGTATTTATAGAAGTTCAACCCCATCAAAATAGGGTCCACAAACCCATAACTCCGATGTGTATGAACAATACCTCACTGTTCTTCGAAAACCCAGAATATCCGGATATATGTCGGGGGCATATCCGGATATCTCCAAGCCCATATCCGGATACCAATATCCGGATATCATATCCGGATATCTCGTGACAGAATGCAGTTTCTGCATTTCGCGAGATATCACTCCTAAGGTTCCATTTTATTAAAACTGAAGTTGTAATTCTTTACCAAAAATTCTGAGATTTTAATATGTTAAACTAGACCTCACAAGCTTTCCAACGACATATCTTATGTCTCAATCGGAGTTGTATAACTCCGGTTATGATTTTCATAAAGTGATAGTTGCCAACTGAATTTCCAGCAACCAAGACGCGACTTTAAACTAACACTGAGATCAAACCACTTATCCAATGGCTACGAAATTTTACAAGGTTATAGCCTTATGTGTTAGCTACACATAGGTCCAAACGGCACTCGATTTGGAGATCTGTAGCTCAAGGTATGAATATCCGGATACCATATCCGGATATGAATATCCGGATACCATATCTGGATACTGATATCCGGATATCTGCCCGACAATATCCGGATATCTCACGACAGAATGCAGTTTCTGCATTTCGTGAATATCCGGTCCAAAGGTTCAACTTTTTAACCGATTAAAGGCACTTAAACATGCATTTCTAGGTGTGTTTAATCTTCCCCACCCTTAAGTTATCAACTTAGTTAAATACATGCATCAAGGTTCCATTTTTAAGCATTTAAACCAAGGATCATGGTTGGTATAACTTACCAAAGCTCAAAAACAGAATGGACAGTGCTCATGGAGCTCTCCAACAACTCTTCAAATTCTGACCAAGAAGGGTACACGAAATAAGCCACAAGATAGCTCATTTACTCAACAACAATACATCTTTGAGTGTTAAAATGCCAACTAAATGGCCACCCTTCCAAGAACAGATGGTGCAGCCCTCACACACACTCTCACAGCAGCTGGACACTAGTAAAAAGACTCACCTTTCACTCCCACAAGGTCACACACAAGAGTTGATGAGGAGGAAGAGGGGGGGATCACACAACAAGAAGACTTGACCTACAAATGGTGGCCAAAGGTGATGGAGCAGTGTTTCACACACTCAGAATGCAGCCTCTCACGTAGGTATTTTAGGTATCTAGGGTTGTGTGCCCTTAGTAGTAATATATATAGGCATATGGTCACCTAACGCGCAGTATTAGCCTTAATAGCTACGCAAAAGATATTGATCCCAAACTTTGGAATCTAGACCTACACATTTTTCTAAGATTTTTCATATTTTTATTTTATTTTTCGGAGCACCTTTCCGGTACGCGCTTTTCCATAGCCAGTATCAGTTCTGGCATCAGATTACATTATTTTGACTTGAAACTTGTTTTACAAGTCCTACATAATATTCTAGTAATTATCATGCATTCGTTATAATTTTCCGGTATACTTTTCCGGTACGCATTTATACCGGGTAGCAGAACCGGTATCCGCGCTTTTCTTCCGAAAAGCGACTTTCAGCATTTTTACTCACTCAGTATAATTATTTAAGCCCAATAATAATTATTAAGGTCAATTATGGAATCATTTCCTAATTATCATAATTAATTCACTAATTACCTTAATTAGCGGTGCGGGTTCTTACATTCACCCCACCTTTTTAAGGATTTTGTCCTCAAAATCAGAAACATACATGTCTCGAAAGTCGGGATACTGTCGGAGAAGCTTATCCTCTCGCTCCCACGTGCACTCCTCGGGACTACGCCCAGTCCACTGCACCTTGACCATCGGAATGATCTTGCTTCTAAGTTGTTTCTCGCCTCGATCGAGGATCTTGAGTGGTCCGACGGGAGTCTTTAGGTTCTCCCGAACCTCCACATCATCCGGCTGCACCACGTGCGAAGGATCTGCTATGTACCTCCGAAGCTGAGACACGTGAAACACGTCGTGGATGTTGGCTAGGTTCGGAGGCAAGGCGAGTCGATAGGCAACAGGTCCTACTCTACCAAGGATCTGGTAGGGCCCAATGAATCGCGGACTCAACTTCCTCACTCCGAGTGCCCGTCCAACACCGGTGACAGGTGAAAGTTTCACAAACACGTGCTCAGCCTCACTGAACTCCAGTGGTCGATGCTTGACATCATAGTAGCTTTTCTGGCGATTCTGAGCCTGCTTCAACTTTTCCCTGATCATCTGGATCTGCTGGGTAGTATCTTGGACAAAGTCTAAGCCAAATAGCTCTTTATCTCCAACCTCAGACCAGCAGGTAGGAGTCCGACACCTCCTACCATACAGCGCCTCGTAGGGTGCCATGCCCAGGCTAGCATGAAAAATGTTGTTGTACGAGAATTCTACCAACGGAAGGTACCTATCCCATGCAGAGCCCTGCTCCAACGTGCAAGCTCTCAACATGTCCTCCAATGTCTGGATGGTCCGCTCAGTCTGACCGTCAGTCTAAGGGTGATAGGCGGTACTTAATCTCAACTGCGTACCAAAAGCCTCCTGCAACGCCTCCCAGAACCGAGATGTGAACTTCGGGTCCCTATCACTGATGATACTCTCGGGCACCCCGTGAAGCCTCACAATCTCGCGGACATAAAGCTTGGCCAACTGCTCTGTAGTGAAGCTCACCTTCACTGGAAGAAAATGGCCAGACTTGGTTAATCTGTCCACAATGACCCAGATAGAGTCACAACCAGCCTGAGTCTTAGGCAATCCCACCACGAAGTCCATGGAAATACTCTCCCACTTCCACTGTGGAATTTCAAGAGGTTGAAGTTTACCAGACAGTTTCTGGTGCTCAATTTTTACTTTCTGACAAATAAGGCACTTGGACACGTAGACCGCTATGTCCTTCTTCATGCCCGGCCACCAAAAGTTTCTTTTTAAGTCCTGGTACATTTTTGTAGCACCAGGGTGGATAGTAAACCGGCCCTTATGAGCCTCTGCCATAACCTCTTCTATCAATGGCCCTCGAGGAATAACAATCCTATTCTGAAACAGCAATAAACCATCCTCGTTCCAAGACACCCCGTCCTGGTTTTTCACATAATCAAGGCACTCTCTCTGCACTTGCGTCTCTTTAATCTTCTCCATCAGCTCATTAATCACCTCTGCTGTTTCCATCTCAAGCAGTGCACCCCCAAACAAGGAGTTCACTCTCAAGTCTCTGAACCTTTCAATTACCTCGTAGTCGTTCATCATCAAGCTGGATAAGCTCACAGATTTCCAACTCAAAGCATCGGCTACCACATTGGCCTTGCCTGGATGATACCTCAGCTCAAAGTCGTAGTCTTTCAAGAACTCCATCCATCTTCGCTGTCTCATGTTCAACTCCTTCTGGTCAAACAGATACTTGAGGCTCTTGTGATCACTGAATACAGCAAACTTCATGCCAAACAGGTAATGCCTCCAAATCTTGAAAGCAAAAACAATGGCTGCCAACTCCAAGTCGTGAGTCGGGTAGTTCTCCTCATGAGGTTTCAACTTTCTTGAAGCATAGGCAACAGCTTTCCCTTTCTGCATCAACACACAGCCTAGCCCCTTTCCAGAGGCATCGCAGTATAACTCAAACTGTTTCGCAGGATCAGGAAGGACTAACACAGGAGCAGTAGTCAGTCTCTCCTTCAACTCCTGGAAACACCCCTCACACTCATGTGTCCACACGAATGGAGTCTCCTTTCGGGTCAGGCGAGTCATCGGTAGCACTATCTTGGAGAATCCCTCTATGAACCTCCTGTAGTAGCCTGCCAAACCCAAGAAGCTTCTCACTTCTGTAATCGTCTTGGGCCTCTCCCAATCCATCACGGCCTCAATCTTGTTAGGATCAACTGCAACTCCATCAGCGGAAATCACATGACCCAGAAATTTCACCGCCTTGAGCCAAAACTCACATTTTGACGGCTTAGCATATAGCTTTTTCTCTTTCAACACTTGCAAAACAATCTTCAAGTGCTCAGCATGCTCCTCCTCCGTCTTGGAGTAAATTAAGATGTCGTCAATGAAGACGATCACAAACTGATCCAGGTACGGCTGGAAGATCCTATTCATGTAGTCCATGAACACTGCGGGTGCATTTGTGAGTCCAAACGGAATCACCAAGTACTCTTAATGCCCGTACCTCGAGCGAAACGCTGTCTTTGAGACATCCTCCGGCTTTACCCATATCTGATGGTAACCGGACCGGAGATCAATCTTGGAATACACGTAAGCACCCCTGAGCTGATCCAGCAAATCATCAATGCGTGGAAGAGGATACTTGTTCTTGATTGTCACCTTGTTCAACTGTCTGTAGTCTGTGCACAACCGCATGGTCCCATCTTTCTTTTTCACAAAAATGACCGGTGCTCCCCAGGGAGACACACTCGGCCGTATGAAATCTTTCGCTGAAAGCTCCTCGATATGCTTCTTCAGCTCCGCCAACTCTGGTGGCGACATCCGGTATGGAGCCAACGATATAGGCCCCACACCAGGCAATAAGTCTATGGAGAACTCTATCTCCCTCTGCGGTGGAAACTCAGGAATGTCCTCGGGAAACACCTCGAGGAATTCCCTCACCACAGGAATGCCAGTGAGATCCTCCTATGTCCCACTCACCAAACCTCCCAACATGAAATTTCAAATGCCCCTGCTCTCAAGGCCCTCCTCGCCTGCAGGACTGAAATGAACGGTGAGGAACTGGTTGTGGACCCACCCGGAGACTGAAATGATCCAGGATCTTCCAGCCGTACCTGGATCAGTTTGTGATCGTCTTCATTGACGACATCTTAATTTACTCCAAGAGGGAGGAGGAGCATGCTGAGCACTTGAAGATTGTTTTGCAAGTGTTGAAAGAGAAAAAGCTATATGCTAAGCCGTCAAAATGTGAGTTTTGGCTCAAGGCAGTGAAATTTCTGGGTCATGTGATTTCCGCTGATGGAGTTGCAGTCGATCCTAACAAGATTGAGGCCGTGATGGACTGGGAGAGGCCCAAGACGGTTACAGAAGTGAGAAGCTTCTTGGGTTTGGCAAGGTACTATAGGAGGTTCATAGAGGGATTCTCCAAGATGGTGCTACCGATGACTCGCCTTACCCGAAAGGAGACTCCATTCGTGTGGACGCATGAGTGTGAGGAGTGCTTCCAGGAGTTGAAGGAGAGACTGACTACTGCTCCTGTGTTAGTCCTTCCTGATCCTGCGGAACAGTTTGAGTTATACTGCGATGCCTCTGGAAAGGGGCTAGGCTGTGTGTTGATGCAGAAAGGGAAAGCTGTTGCCTATGCTTCAAGACAGTTGAAACCTCATGAGGAGAACTACCCGACTCACGACTTGGAGTTGGCAGCCATTGTTTTTTCTTTCAAGATTTGGAGGCATTACCTGTTTGGCATGAAGTTTGCTGTATTCAGTGATCACAAGAGCCTGAAGTATCTGTTTGACCAGAAGGAGTTGAACATGAGACAGCGAAGATGGATGGAGTTCTTGAAGGACTACGACTTTGAGTTGAGGTACCATCCTGGCAAAGCCAATGTGGAAGCCGATGCTTTGAGTCGGAAATCCGTGAGCTTATCCAACTTGATGATGAGCGACTACGGGGTGATCGAAAAGTTCAGAGACTTGAGAGTGAACTCCTTGTTTGGGGGCGCACTGCTCGAAATGGAAACAGCAGAAGTGATTAATGAGCTGATGGAAAAGATTAAAGAGGCGCAAGTGCAAAGAGAGTGCCTTGATTATGTGAAGAACCAAGACGGTGTGTCTTGGAACGAGGATGGATTGCTGCTGTTCCAGAAGAGGATTGTTATTCCTCGAGGGCCATTGACCGAAGAGGTTATGGCAGAGGCTCATAAGGGCCAGTTTACTATCCACCCTGGTGCCACGAAAATGTACCAGGACTTAAAGAGAAATTTTTGGTGGCCGGGCATGAAGAAGGACATAGCGGTCTACGTGTCCAAATGCCTTATATATCAGAAAGTAAAGATTGAGCACCAGAAACTGTCTGGTAAACTTCAACCTCTTGAAATTCCACAGTGGAAGTGGGAGAGTATTTCCATGGACTTCGTGGTGGGATTGCCTAAAACTCAGGCTGGTTGTGACTCTATTTGGGTCATAGTGGACAGATTGACCAAGTCTGCCCATTTTCTTCCAGTGAAGGTGAGCTTCACTACAGAGCAGTTGGCCAAACTATATGTCAGTGAGATTGTGAGGCTTCACGGGGTGCCCGAGAGTATCATCAGTGATAGGGACCCGAAGTTCACATCTCGGTTCTAGGAGGCGCTGCAGGAGGCTTTTGGTACGCAGTTGAGATTGAGTACCGCCTATCACCCTCAGACTGACGGACAGATTGAGCGGACCATCCAGACATTGGAGGACATGTTGAGAGCTTGCACATTGGAGCAGGGTTCTGCATGGGATAGGTACCTTCCGTTGGTAGAATTCTCGTACAACAACAGTTTTCATGCTAGTCTGGGCATGGCTCCCTATGAGGCGCTGTATGGTAGGAGGTGTCGGACTCCTACTTGCTGGTCTGAGGTTGGAGATAAAGAGCTTTTTGGTTTGGACTTTGTCCAAGATACTACCCAGCAGATCCAGATGATCAGGGAAAAGTTGAAGCAGGCGCAGAATCGCCAGAAAAGCTACTACGATGTCAAGCATTGTCCACTGGAGTTCAGTGAGGGTGAGCACGTGTTTGTGAGACTTTCACCTCTCACCGGTGTTGGACGGGCACTCGGAGTGAGGAAGTTGAGCCCTCGGTTCATTGGGCCCTACCAGATCCTTGGTAGAGTAGGACCTGTTGCCTATCGACTTGCCTTACCTCCAAACCTAGCCAACATCCACGACGTGTTTCACGTGTCTCAGCTTCGGAGGTACATAGCAGATCCTTTGCACGTGGTGCAGCCGGATGATGTGGAGGTTCGGGAGAACCTAAAGACTCCCGTCGGACCACTCAAGATCCTCGATCGAGGCGAGAAACAACTTAGAAGCAAGATCATTCCGATGGTCAAGGTGCAGTGGACTGGACGTAGTCCCGAGGAGTGCACGTGGGAACGAGAGGATGAGCTTCTCCGACAGTATCCCGACTTTCGAGACAGGTATGTTTCTGATTTTGATGACAAAATCCTTAAAAAGGTGGGGTGAATGTAAGAACCTGCACCGCTAATTAAGGTAATTAGTGAATTAATTATGATAATTAGGAAATGATTCCATAATTGACCTTAATAATTATTATTGGGCTTAAATAATTATACTGAGTGAGTAAAAATGCTGAAAGTCACTTTTCGGAAGAAAAGCGCAGATACCGGTTCTGCTACCCGGTATAAATGCGTACCGGAAAAGTATCCCGGAAAATAATAACGAAGGCATGATAATTACTAGAATATTATGTAGGACTTGTAAAATAAGTTTCAAGTCAAAATAATGTAATCTGATGCCAGAACTGATAATGGCTATGGAAAAGCGTGTACCGGAAAGGTGCTCCGAAAAATAAAATAAAAATATGACAAATCTTAGAAAAATGTCTAGGTCTAGGTTCCAAAGTTTGGGATCAAGATCTTTTGCGTTGCTATTAAGGCTAATACTGCGCATTAAGGCTTAAATGCCTATTTATACATTAGTTGCACAAATTTCTAGGGCATTGTGCAGCCATCTACGTAGGAAACTTGAGGCCATTTGCTGCCACCACCTTTCTTCATCCTTCTTTGCTTGTTTTATGCAAAGTGTTCATCTTTCCTTCTTATTTCACCTTCTTGACACTTAGTTGAGGGTGTGTGAGCTTGGTGGAGAGGGTGAGTGCTCTTCTCTGAGTTGAGGTGCTGGTTGAGGGGAGTTTAGTGGGCTGTGATCTTGTCTTCCTTGTTGTGAGCTATTGTTCATGCCATTGGAGGCTTCAAGGAGCTTCCTTTGTGTTGAAAGGGCCAAGCTTTGCACCATTTTCGTACACCATTTTATGGCCTGAGTTGAGGAGCTGTTGGGGAGCTCCAAGAGCACATCTTACTCTGTTTTTGAGCTTTGGTAAGCCTTGTCACCTTTGATCTTAAGTTTTGAGGCTTAAAGTTGATGTCTTGGCCATGTTTAATGAGTAAACAAGAAGGTATAATGAGTATGAACCTAAAATAGATTAAAGATGCATGCTTTAACGTGTACATGTGTTAAAAGTTGAATCTTTGCGGTGGATATTCACGAAATGCAGAAACTGCATTCTGTCGTGAGATATCTGGATATTTGTCGAACAGATATCCGGATATCAGTATCCGGATATGGTATCCGGATATTGATATCCGGATGTGGGATCTGGGTATCCGGATATGGCCAGTGTGATATCCGGATATGTCCCTTGGGATATCCGGATATTCTGGGATTTCGCAGAATAGTAGTTGTGCTGTGTGAACAGTAAGCTATTGGGGGCTTGTGGATCCTAGATTAAGGAAGTTGAACTTCTGTAATTCATAATCTAAGTCAGAATCATATGATTAAGGGCTTATGGCTTTGTTGGAAGCCTTAAGACGTAAAACGTAAAGGAAAGGCGTAGTCCTTAAGTTGTATGCTTGTGATGCATAAATATTGATGTATTATTGGTCCATATCAGATTGTGATACTGCTGTGTTTGGACGTAAGAGTGGTTGGACTCTTGGCTTGGATAGCTAGCTTGCAAGGTAAGCTTTCGTGTCCTCGGTTTAGCCATTTTGTGGTTCCACCATGTCCCATGGGGATGTGGTTTATGCATGCTGTGTTACATGCTTTGATGTTTTGGAAATGCTGTTGAGCTATTATATGCAATGTTTTATGGTATGCATGTGGTGTCCACCTATAAGGTAAGCCTGAGTATGTAGTACATACAAGATGGTGAGGCTGTGGGTGAGGTGCAAGCGGTGTTCCTTGTACTCATGTGGGTTTAGACGTATTCCTGCATTTCTCTGGCCAGTAGATTTGATAAACACACATGGCATGATTATCTGCTGCATCGCATAGTTTTGGAACTTATATTGTAAATACTGTTTTTGAACTTATATTACACATGTAAGTGAGCTTGGGGTGGAAGATCCTTGAGGACCCCTTGTCTTACTGAGATTTCTTGTTTAGAGATCTCACCCCACGTTTGGGGACGCTTATTTCAGGATCAGGTAATGTTGAGGGCTCAGGTGGCAGGAGGCCAGAGCTGAGTTGATATTTATGATATGCTGACTTGCTGGATGTTGACTGCTGTTTATGTTTTCCCGTTTTGATTATGATATTGTGATGAGACTGTTGTTGGGCATTGTGCCTTATTTGGTGAGCATGGGGTTTGTCCATGCCACGTGGTTTTGATATTGTCTTTTAATTGAAGTTGTAATTAAGTATCAGGATTTTGACCCAGGCTATGTGTTGTAGTCCTGCGGCTTTAGATACTCACTTTATATTTATTCATGAGATATTTCAGTTAGTGTTCTTGCAATTTACATACAGGCAGTATTTTATGAAATTGATTAAGTAACCAAGTTGGCTAAGGTTAATGACGTCATAATTGAATTAAAGAAAAAGTTATTCCGCATTTTAATTAAGCGTGGCTTAATACGATAGTATGTTAACAATCCGGGTTAACACGGGGTGTTACACCTGGGGTTGAGACTCCTAGTGGCAGGAGGCCAGAGCTTAGTTGAGACATGTTTATGCTGCTTAAGCTGTTATGATTGGATGCTGGATCCTGTTTACTGTTTCGGATTTTAGCTTATTATTATGATATTATCTATTGAGACTGTTGTTGGTCATTGTTGCCTTATTTGGTGAGCATGGGGTTTGTCCATGCCACATAGACTTCTTTATGTCTTGTTTTATTTAAAGTGAATAATGGATCAGGATTATTGTCCGGGCAATGTGTTGTAGTCACGTGACTTGGAAACTCACTTGATTTATATATTGAGGTATTTCAGTTAGTTGTCTTGCAATTTACATACAGGCAATGTTTTATGATAATTGATAAAGTAATCAACTTGGCTAAGTATTAATGACGTCATAGTTGAATTAAAGAAAAAGTTATTCCGCATTTTAATTAAGCATGACTTAATACGATAGTATGTTAACAAATTGGGTTAACACGAGGTGTTACAGTCCTTGTTTAAGTTTAGGGTTTAAAAAAAGCAACTGCCTAGTGTCAGTGGTCCCTGTTTCAGTAAAGTGCTTGCATATGTTAGTTAAATGTTGACCCAAGTGTTAGGGCAAATCACACGCAAAGTGGAAAAAATTCTTTCTTTGTCTCTTTGTGTAAGAACCAGCACCGTTAAATTAGGAATATAAATAATTTAATTATGAGTTTAGGAAATAATTCCATAATATACTTTGGATAAATATAGAAAGATTAGAATAATTATTGAAAATGTCAAATAACACTTAAATCGTGTGTCTGATGAAAAGAGTGAATACCGATTCTGCTTCACGGTATAAATACGTACCGGCGAAGTATTTCAAAAAATTATAATAAAAATATAAATATTCCTAGAAAAATATCTAGGTCAAGAATATCAAGTTTGAGATAAAAATGAGCTGTGATGTCAGAATTAATACCGACTATGTATAAAACGCGTATCGGTGAAGTGTTTCAAAAAATTATAATAAAAATATTTTAATTCCTAGAAAAATGTCTATGTTCAGAATATAAAGTTTGGTATAAAAATGATTAGCGAAGCTATTAGAACTAATATTATCGATTAGTGGGCACACCTATGTAAATTGCCAATGTCATAAAGCCTTAGGTTAGTTTTTTGATCCCAAGGCTGATCCCCCATGGTTGCCACCTCTCCTCCTTCATAAAACTTGAGTTCCGTGCACGAAAATTAGCCAAGAATCCGCCTTTTAGCATATTTCTCTAATCTTAAGCCATTGAACCATCACTATTTTTTGTAAGACTTGAGTCTTGTGAGGGAAAAATCATGTCTTGAGGGTTTAAGTTTCTGTTTGCATAAGAGGGAGGGCTGATCACTTGAGTTCTTAGTGTGTGAGCCATGGATACACTCTAGGAAGCTCCAAGAACCAAACTTTGTGAAGAAAGGACCTACCTTTGTGTGAGATTTTCATGCACCACCAACTCAGTAGCTTGGAGCACCTTCAAAGTCTTCAAAGCTTCCCCATTTTCCTGTTTTCAAACGTCCATAGGTAACTACAAACCATTCCTCTTGTAGTTTCTTGAAAATGAGTTAGTTTGTGAAGTAAAAAGTGAAAACATTAATGATTAATGTAAAATATGGTATGTCTATGTTTAATCATGTGGTTTGAACTTCAGTTTGATGAGAAATTGGACCTTGGACCCTTGGAAGCCATGAAACTCGCGAATTATGCAGAAAAATATGCAGTTTTCATGTTCTGTCTGCGTGGTAATGAATTACCCTTTACATGGTAATCGATTACCATGTGGAGTAATCGATTACCCTGTTCATGGTAATCGATTACCATGTGCAATAATCGATTACCCCCTGTTAGAAAGACCAGAAACTAGTTCTGATGCGTAGGAAAGCCCCAATTTGGGTATGATACCCAAGGGAGTCAGTGTTACTGTTGAAAAGTATAAATACAAATAATAGTGAGGGTTAATATGCTATAATTATGGTTTAGGAAGGGCTTAAGTCACTAAACAAAAAAGAAAACATTGCTCAATTGATATAAAATCTGGGATTCTGGATATTAATAATGTTTTGATATAAAATATATCGCAATTGTTGTATTGTTGACTGTTGGTGTTCCTGTGTATACCAAGCCTTTGGATAGGGATTTTGGCACTGCAGGTAAGCTTTTGTGTCCTCGATTTTATCCATTGATGGTTCCACCAAACCTCATGGAGGGATGGTTTATATGCATGATGTGCTTTTCTGTAAATATATTTGTTTACATGGTGAATATTGGATATGATGTTGAGCTGGATTATTATTATAGTGCATTTGCCATATAAATATTTATGTGGGGTATTCCACACGAGACGGTAATCCCTGAGCATGTCGGGCCACATGCAAGATGTTAACTCCGTGTGTGAGGTACATGGTGGACTCCTTGTGCTGTGGGTTGTAGACGTACGTAATACCTACGTTTTTCTCTATGGCCAGTAGGATGCATACACACATGACATGGACATATCTAGGCAAACAGATCAGCATTTTTTTTCAACAACTCTTTCAGTTCTACTGCCACTTTCGGTTCTAACTCGGAACCTACTTTTGTAACTTGCTCATGTGACGCTCCTAACTGGACTTCGACCATCACTCCGGCGGGCTCTAGTCTTTCTCTATTGATTTCAACTTGATGATCCATCCCAACTATCATTACTCGTGGCTCTTCTTTCCCTTCTTTCTTACACGACTGCTCTTTTTGTTCTATCATTTAACCTCCCTCTGGCCTCATTTCTTCTACTTCTACTTTTTCTTTCTTGCTTTCACGTGGGATCCTTAAACTCATATTATAACAACTTCGAGCAACCACCTGATCCGCCCTTATTGTAGCTATATTTCCATCTTTGGCAAAAAATTTCATAGCCAACTGATCTATTGACAAAAAGATCCTGAACTTCTTCATGAATGGTCTTCCCAAAATAATGTTGTACGCGGATCCTAAGTCTACGAATGCAAACGACAAAGTCATTGTCTTGTGTGTAGGCGCCTTGCCTAGCGTTAATCTCAACGGTATGTACCCCAATGGCTTAATTTTGTCTCCCGTGAAAGCCAACAAATCAGCTCCACATGGCTCCAACTGATCACAATCTAAATCCACCCTCCTAAATGCATCCCACAATATAATGTCCACCGAGCTCCCAGGGTCTACTAACATCCGATCAACTCGATAGTTTGCTAGTAACCCTGAGATAACCAAAGGATCATCATGCTCCGGATCTAAAATCTCATCATCTAAATCCTCAAACACTATCTTTTTGCTCGTCTTTCTTCTATCTTCTTTGAAACGAGGCTTCTCAAAAATAGCCATACACATTTTTGAATATTTTTTCCGAGCATTTCCTGATTCTCCACCTCCAGCTCGCCCTCCGGCTATAGTGCTTATATGCCTGACCTGAACTTGGTTGGGTGATGTCTGTACTTCTATCTTTTGGCCCCTATTTACTTCTCTGCCTCTTCCTCCTGGCGGACTGCGACTTCGATCTGGTCGCCTACACTTATCGTCTCTTTCTCTACATCCTTCTCCTTCTCCCCTTCTCACATAATTTTGCAACTTTCCCTCCTTAATCAATCATTCAATGATATTCTATAAATTAAAGCAATCATTTGTCAAATGCCCATACCCCTCTATGAAACTCGCACCATTTCATCTTGTCGGCTTGCGCATAACTCGATCTAATAGGTGGCGGCCTGGGAACATTTCTCATTTCTATAGACATCACCTCCTTCAATATCCGAGCCCTAGAAGTATTCAACGGTGTAAAATCCTTCCTGTATGCTTCTCAAAATCTTTCTCCGACTAAACAAGACCGCCTTTCTTCAAACTGACCTCTCCCCGCCGGTCTATCCGGCCTCCTATTTTGCGTTGCTTCTCGAAAACCTTGTTCGATTTTTTTTGATAGGTTTTAAATTCCTCCAAATCAATGTACTCTTGAATTCTTTCCAACAGCTCCTCCTTCATAGCTGGACTCTTTTTTGCTAATGAGTTTGCCAACCCTCCTGGTTGTAACCCGGTGGTGAACAACAGCAAATACGTTTGGTTCTCTAACCCCCTGACTTGTCTAGCTTCTATTTGAAAACGCTTATAATATTCTCTCAGCTTCTCGTCGGGCTTTTGCCTTACTCCATATAGATTATTTGTAGTTTTAGGCTGGGGTTCACAATGAGCAAATTGTTGTGTAAATCGCAGTGACAATTCCACCCAACTATTAATTGAATTGTCTGGCAAGGCAGTAAACCATTCTAATGCCTGTTTTCTCAGAAAAACTGGGAAGGTCCGACATAACAGAGAGTCTGATTCTCCACATAATGACATTGCTGCTCGGAATACCGTTACAAACTCCCTGGGATCCGAGCTTCCATCATACGCCTTCATGTCATTTGGCTGCTTAAACCAAGTCGAAATAGGTTCCACCCTTATCCTCCAAGATAACGGGGTTCCTGACGGCCTTTGGTTAATAGGCATTATAGGAATTCCCTGTTGAAATTGTGTTTGATGTGGTGCTCCCCAAGTTTTCCCATTCCAACCTGGCCCTTCTTGTCTTACATTCATCATTTTCCCTTCATAATATTGAGGGCCATAATCATCTTGGCGGTCTTGTCCATAATACTGATAACCCATATTGTTTCTAAAATTACCCGCCTGCTGTTGGCCTCCTCTCTTGCCTTGATATTCCCATACGTAATAATACCCAATTTCCTCAGGCGGGAACTCTCTTCTATGATTTCCGTAAAACCCTTCTCCTTCTGGCCTCCTTCTTCTATAAGCTTCTCCATATCGCCTTTGATTTCATCTTGATAAGTATAATATTGGAGACTTGTTTGGTGTTGATCTTCCTCCGGTTTTTCCCAACCTACTATCCCTCGTCCTCTACTTTGATAGTTCATCCTTTCTAGAGGGCTTCAGGCCTCCCTTGACGGTTGCCCTCTCCGACACTCCGTTCTTCTATTTTCCCCTCTGTTGGATGATATAATGGAATATAACTAGGAAGGGGAGATAAAGAACCCCTTCTCCTATTTCTGCCATGCAGCCCAATATCTTCCTTCTGTCTCTCTTCTGACCGGTGCCTCCTTCTTGATAATGTCTATTCCTTATATCTTCTGCCAACTGGATCAAAGCTTGTCCAATTGTATTTAAAGAATGACTCCTCCCACTGGATCGAAAAGAATCCTCCTCCAATATTTTCGTTCTCCACCGCACGCTCGTCACGGTTATTGCTTTCCATGACTCAAGAAAAGGCGTATGAATAGTTTTAACTTTCCCACAGACGGCGCCAAATCTTCCGGACAAACATTAATGGGTATTCTGTATACATGTCCTTTTGCTTATGGGTCTCTTATGTATATATAGGTGAGCCATTAAATGGTTACTCAAGAGAGTGGATAGTTATTGGAAACCCACAGTCGTTATCGTTGGGGGGGGGGGGGAGTCCATTAAGGCCATTAGGATGGAGGTTGTCCGAGTTCCAGGTTTGACTTTTGTCCTAAGTCGTGGTGACTAACCCAGAACAAAGGTATATTTTAAAATTACATAATTTCTACACTTGAAAGTGATATAATGGTAGGAAACTTTGTTTCAATTTCATGGGTTAAATAAAGAACATAAATGTTTTAAGGTAGGAGGTTGAGAAAGTGGTGTCGTAATTTTCTTTTAGTACAAAGAAGTGGTGTTGTACTTTGTTATTAAGTTTTTTTTACTTTACCCATTAATATGAGGAATGATAGTTTCCACTGAACTCCCTCTGCCAGCGGATAACATTTAAGGGAAAAATATTTATCCTTTTAAATGACATAACTTATATCCTTTCACTCTCACAAAAAATGGGACCCACACCTTTATTTTCTTTTGTCAACTCTCTCTCCTCCTTTATCTATCTCTTTCTCTCTATTAAAATGTGTTAGGATAGAAGATCCTAAATGGAAATCTCAAGGAACGAACAAGAAGATCAATGGAAAAATAGAGAAAGAAGGAACAAGAAAACTGTATATTTCATTGAATAATTCCCAAATGACACTTCCATTCCCTTTATATGCCACGCCTCCTATCAACCAAGTAACTGAATTGATGAAATGACATGTAAGCAAAACATGCAATAAAGGTTCTCAAACTGAATGCACAACTAACAGATAGCAATGCAATTGGACCCAATACACTAATGAGAATGGACCTCATAACTTGGGCTGATTACACAATGTAATCAGAGGCCCAATATGGAGCCTCAGCCCTTCTTTTGGATTTAGGAATCTCCACCGTAACATTGCCCCTTTCTTCAATAAGAACCTTGTCCTCAAGGTTCAGCTGTGGCAAAGAGAACTCTGGATAGAACTTGAGGAGATCCTCTTCGAACTCCCAAGTAGCATCATTTGGAAGAGAATCAGTCCATTGAATTAACCATTGCCGACGACTGCCCTGCACACCTTGTATAATGCGAGACATCAATGCTGCCAATGGAACTTGGATAGGATGATTCCCCTTAGTTAGATCAGGCAATGGAACAATAGTAGCAGAAGCATCACCCTTAAATGGTTTGAGAACAGAGATGTGGAAAGAAGGATGGATACGACAGCTAGCAGGCAAGCCAACTTGATAGGCTACAGGACTCAAAACTCGGACAATAGGATAAGGACCATAGTACCTCTTAGAGTGTTTCTGGCGTTGTCTATGAGCTAAGGTGATCTGCCTGTAAGGTTGCAATTTAACCAAAACCAAGTCACCAATTGTCAAAGTAATATCCTTCCTGTGTTTTTCCGATTGGACCTTCATTCTATTCTGGGGACTCTTCAAATGCTCCTTAAGGCATCTTAGCAACTCATCACGATGGCTCAATGTTGCATCAACAGCTTCAACCCGAATTGACCCTTTGATATAAGAAGGAATCATGGATGGAATCTTTCCATATAAAGCTTGGAAGGGGGTCATTCCAATGGAAGAATGAACATCAGTATTATAATGATATTCAGCCTACCCTAAGAACAATGCCCATTTATGGTTTTCTTCATGGAAAAATGCTCTAAGGTACTGCTCCAAGTAGCGATTGGTGACTTCAGTTTGCCCATCTGTTTGGGGGTGATAAGAAGTGCTAGTCCTCAAACTTGTTCCACTAAATTTGAAGAGTTGAGTCCAAGAATGACTCAAAAAAATTGAGTCCCTATCAGAAATAATGGTCTTAGGGAATCCATGGAGTTTAATGACAATATAATAGAACAGTATAGCCATCTTGGTGGCTGTTTATGGTGTAGCTAATGCACCAAAATGGGAAAATTTAGATAAACGATCAACTAACACCAGAATCACATTGAACCCCTTGCACTTTGGCAAACCCGTTATAAAATCCATGCTTAAATCCTCAAAGACATCATGTGGGATGGGCAGGGACTGTAGCAGTCCTAAAGGAGGAGAAGTTGTGGTTTTGACCATTTGGCAAGTGCAACATTTTTCCACAAAATCATGAACATCTTTTCTCATACCCTTCCAATAAAAGGAAGCTTAAAGTCTGAGAAAGGTTTTGGAAATGTCAGCATGACCACCAATAGGAGTAGAATGTGCCTCTTGCATAATTAAATCCTTCAATGCAGAGGCAGCTCCCAGCAAATATCGATTCTTATGGTATAAAATACCATCTCTATCAATAATGTCAGAACTCAGTAAGTCATTATTGCACAACGTTTCCCGAATGGCTATGAGCTCAGGGTCAGAATTATTCTCTTCTTTGATCTGATTCAGCAAAGGAAAGGAAACTTCAGAAAGCAAAACTAAGTTCATACCTGGCTGCTCATCTTCAAAGCATCTGGATAAAGAATCAGCAACCGCATTGGTTGCACCTGGTTTGTATTCAATGCTAAAATCATAACCCAACAACTTGCAAACATATCTTTGTTGTTCAAGGGTTTGCACAGTTTATGTTAGGAGTTCCTTTAAGCTCATATGACCCGTGCGAATTATGAACTTGGAACCTAGCAAGTAGTGCCTCCACTTCTTCATGGATTCAGTTAATGCATATAGTTCCTGAACATATGTAGAAGCTACCCTCATCCTTGGCCCAAGCTTTTTACTAAAAAATGCTATAGGATGATTATGTTGATGAAGGACAGCCCCTATTCCCACAGCTGAAGCATCAGTCTCCACAACAAAAGGTGAAGAGAAATCAGGAAGGATTAGAACAGGAGTTGCTGACATTGCTCCTTTCAGATCTGCAAAAGCTTGAGCAGCTGCTTCTGTCCAGAAAAAAGCACTTTTTCTCAACATGTCATTCAGTGGAGAAGCTATGGTAGCATAGTGTCGAATGAAACTTCTGTAATACCCTGTAAGACCAATGAAACCTCTCAACTGTTTAATGGTCTTAGGTTGTGGCCATTGCTGCATGGCCTCAGTTTTTTTGGGATCAGCCTTAACACCCCCACCCGAAACTAAATGGCCAAGATTCTCCACTTCTGTCAAAGCAAAGGAGCATTTGCTAAGTTTAACCATAAACAGATTGTCCTGCAAACAACTCAAGGTGAGAATAAGGTGATGATAATGATCCTCCATGGATCCACTATATATAAGAATATCATCAAAGAACACTATGATAAACTTTCTAAGATAGGGCTTAAACATGTGGTTTATGGCTGCCTGGAATGTCGAAGGGGCATTGGTTAAGCCAAAAGGCATCACCAAGAACTCATAGTGGCCCTCATGAGTCCTAAAAGTAGTCTTTGGAGTATCTTCTGGAACCAACAAGATTTGGTGATAACCGCTCCTCAAATCCAGTTTGGTGAAGATAGTGGCTCCCTTAAGCTCATCCAATAGCTCATCTATTATAGGTATTGGAAAACGGTCCTTGACTATGAGATGGTTCAAAGCTCTATAGTCAATACACATCCTCCAAGAGTTATCATGTTTCTTTACCAATAACACTGGTGAAGAAAAAGGACTCCTACTCTCCTTGATGAATCCTGAAGCCAACAACTCAGAAACCTGTTTCTCAATCTCTCCCTTCTGATGATGAGCATACCTATATGGCCGAACATTGACTGGTTGAGCTCCTTCAATTAGATGTATGGCATGATCATAGCTCCTAGAAGGTGGCAATCCTTTTGGCAATTGGAACACTGGTTGGAACTGTATCAGTATATTCCAAACAGCTAAGGAAACTTTATGTTTTAATTCCCATAACTCAGGTAAGCATTCAGGCCCCCGAGCATCCATATCACCCTTCAATAACAAGCACTGCTTCTCCACATGCTCCTCACTACCACCAATAGACTCACCATGTAAAATTACTCTTCCTTCTTTTGACAGAAATTCCATGGATAAATCAGCATAGTCATGAATGACTCTGCTCAATTTACTCAACCAGGAGATGCCTGAGATGATTCCAAAACCAGTCAACTCAACAACCCACAAATCAACAGAAAAATGATATCCTTGAATTTCCAACAGCACATTCAAGCATTTTCTGTCACAAATTAAAAATTCCTTTTTCCCCAAAAACACTTGCATCCTAGGGACCTTCACAGTAGATAACCCACAGTATCCACTAATTGTTTCTGAACAAAATTATGGGAGCTACCTGAATCAACCAGGATTGCCACAAACCGTCCCTTGAATTTCACCCGAAATTGAAGAGCTCGAGGATTCTTATCATCTTTCAAGGAATGGAGGGCAGCTTCATGAGTTACCTCAGGCTGCCACACAATCTGCTCATCAGATTCATCAGCAAAGTCCTCAAAATCTCCCACCATCAAAAACATTTTTGAAGGACACTTATGACGAACATTCCGTTTGTCATCACAAGTGTAGCATAGGCCCAATTCCCTCCTCCTACGCAGTTCTTCATTACTTAGCTTTTTGAAAGATGCATTGGGTGGTAAGGTAGGTAATGCAGGCTTCGGACTCGGCACAATAGTAGTCAGAGGCTTTGGTTGTTCAACTGTATAAGAGCTCTTAACAAAGCTCTTCTTACTCCCAGGGGATTGAAAGGATGACCTCAATTCGACAAAATGAGCATCATAGGTGATTGCAAGCTACATTGCCTAGTGAAGAGACGTAGGAGAATGCAGTTGAATAGCTCGACGAAGATCAGGAAGAAAACCAGAAACAAAGAAGCTCATGAGAACTTCATCAGAAAAGTCAGTAACCTGATTGATTAAGGCCTCAAAATTTCGAATGTAGTCATTCAAACTCCCATCCCGTGTCAATTTCGAAACACACCCCGCAAATCAGTGTAAGCCGTACCTCCAAAGCGCTGGCGAATTGCCAATTTCAGTTGTTCCCAAGATCGAATCGAATCACCATTGAAGAGCCACTGAAACCAAGGACCAGCTAAACCTTCCATGCGCATTCCTGCCAATCGGACTTTTAATGGTTCGGGAACTTGTTGCAACCCGAAATACAGTTCTGCACGAAAAAATCCAGCTATTAGGATCAGATCCATTGAACACAGGCAATTCCATGCAAATAGACTTCATCAGGGAGCGAGGATCACCAGGAGAAAAACGTTGATGAGATGTTCCACCCAAATCAGTACCAGCCGATGAGGGTGGACCATGTGTATGAGCAGCGTTACCTACCACCACTACATGTATTTCCTAAAGTTTCAGATTGAGATTGGTGAACTGAGTCCGATGTTCAGTAAACTGTTGCTCAACCCTAGCTTGTAGATCCTCCACGCTGCGATCAACGCGAAGCTGGAATTGACCGAATTCATCCGCCAAATCTTGCACACGCATGGTGAGTGATTCTTGAGCTTCGAAGAGATGAAAGCACTAATGTTAGCATAGCAGATCCTAAATGGAAATCTCAAGGAACAAACAAGAAGATCAATGGAAAAACAGAGAAAGAAGGAACAAGAAAATTGTATATTTAATTGAATAATTCCCAAATGACACTTCCATTCCCTTTATATGCCACGCCTCCTAACAACCATATAACTGAATTGATTAAATGAAACGTAAGCAAAACATGCAATAAAGGTTCACAAACTGAATGCACAACTAACTAATAGCAATACAATTGGACCTAATACACTAACGACAATGGACCTCATAACTTGGGCTGATTACACAATGTAATCAGAGGCCCAATATGGAGCTCCAGCCCTTCTTTTGGATTTAGGAATCTCTTCCGTAACAAAATGACACAACTTTACATTCTTTAAAATGACACACACTTTATCCAACATTTAATGCATATATTAACTGATCATAGAATTTCTCTTCATTGACTTTACAATTAACGACCTAAGTGGTAAGACAAATATATTTATTTTTAATTTAAAAAATTTCGTGTCTTCTTCAACGAAACTTGTTCGCTAAATAGAAGCTAAATTGACTCTCAACAACTCGTACACATCGATTTCGCAAGCAAAAGGATTTGTCTCGGCAGAAGAAGAAAAAGAAAAAAAAAAGGAAGCTAGACAAAAGTGCTTTTTTTTTAATGTTATTTGAGGTAACATCTCTAATGTTATATAATATAATAAGTGATGGAGTTTATCACTTGTTAAAAAAAATAAAATAAAATAAATAATATGGATTTTATTATTTTAAAACATAAAAAACTAATTTCCTAATACATGACAAAATAATTTTTCTAAATAAAATACACAAAAGAAGATTAATAAAAAAACAAAAGAAAGCAAAGAGGAACAGGTTTCCGTGACTCGATAGAAATGACAAGATTAATCTTGTGATGAACGTGACTAGATCAAAGTCTAATCTACTAATCAACTAATTCAAATCTAAATAGAAAGGACGAAAAAGAAAAAGATTGATGTGCCTTTCTCTTGTTACCACATCAGCTCCGTTCAATTTTTTAAACTGAGTTCTCTTTTTATAACCAAAGCCGAATAGAGTTCGCGACACGTGTCCAAATCTGGACACGTGGTAGTCATCCTAACAGTCCCGTTAACCGTTGAGTTGCTTTAACAAACAGCATTCCACAAACGAGACACGTGTCCCTCTCAGTGGGAAATTATAATAAGAAAAAAAATTTGTCATGGTACACGTAAGGAGAAAAAATTGATGTGGGTGCATAAAGTTTGGAATCTTTCGGTGGCAAGAGGTCAACCAGTTTCGTATTAGTGTTTATTTATTTATGCTAAAGTCATAAAGAATTTAATTTAATTAAATTAAGAGTAACACTAAAGTGTCTAAGTCAGCAGTACTTTGTGTAATTAAAGTTGCTTTTAATAATGCTGGGGACGGCCGCGTGGGCGGTTGAGCCTCACTTAATAGTTAATACCACTTTTAATATTATGAATCTGACAAAATTTTGATGTGGATGGAGACATTCAACTTTAAGTCATTAATTAAGTTAACTAGAGATAATAAGAAAACACAAAGTTCAAACTAAGCAACTTCATATCAGAGAATCAAATTCAAGGATAAAGTATCATTCCCATTGTGCATTGACTTGTTCTTCCCTTTTTCGTCTCTTATCGTAGTATATAATTTAATATTAATTACTGCATGCATATCTTATCTTCACCATAAAAAGCCTAAACAGTAAAATCAGGAGTTTAAGAATTATTTCCCTGGCTTGTTTGAGTTGAATTCGATTAACCGCAAGATATTGATATGTCTTAGAACCTACTCTGCCATAATGTTGATCAAATTTATTCTCTCAAATAGGACAATTAAAGTAATCATTTCGTCAGGGTTAGTTCAATTAGCTTGCTCCAAGGGCAATTGACAAAAATGTATTGGACTCAGACTTTTGCCAGTGAAAGATCAACTAGAATGGTCATTTTTTCCCAAATAGAATATCGAAAAAATAAATATTCTGCCTTGGCAAGATCGAATATTGGGTCGAATTCAGATGAAGCTATGGTACTTGAGTTAGTAGAAATAAGTAGAAAGAGTTGTGTCTTGACTAATAACTATAATTTGTAGCTTAATGAAAACACTCGATACAATACGTGGTATCAAAACCATGGTCATGGGTTCAACTCCTCCTAATAACGCTTTGCAAGAGGCAAGTGCGAGGAAGGGGAGGGGAATTATTGAAGAGTTCAACATCCTACTTTAGCAAAACTCTTCATATGAGCATGGGGGGTATTTAAAAAATACATCTTATTGGGCCAACCTCACCAATAACTAGTCCAAAGAAATAAACAGACATGATTAGAGGCCATGGGTAACTACCTAACATTTGAATGTTTTGCAGGCCTCATTGATGGCCCATAATGAACTGCGCCACAAGAAGACCAACAACTAGGCATAGTTACGTTGCTTGTCACCTCACTCCTCAAGAACCACCTCCTTTTATCAATTGCTACGTAGCTTTAATATTGTATTGAAGAATTGGGCCATGCTGCGACCAGTCCTATCCCTATTGGTCATTCAGTCTATTGGAATGTTCAACTCTCCACTGACCTCCATGGCTCGCCTTATCAGAGTTTGCTTTGAATTTTTGCTTTCTTTCGTTGAACTTCAGCCCATTGTTTTACTCAAAATAAAGATGGTTTTCAACATATTAATATTGGGATTAATATTTTTCATAGGAGATAATTTTATCTCCTACTTACATATAAAAACGTGTGGAGCCCATGTGGGACTATAGGAAAATAAGAGAAAAAAAATAAACCTCACACACTTTTTGTGTGTGTAAGAGATAAATATGAGAAACATTAATCCCATTAATATTTTTTCTAATTATTCTCTAATTAACTTGAGATAAAGGTAATGTTAACGTATTCAACTACAAAATTTAGAGGAGGGCAATTACTAGAAAAATGGAGAGCGGTGTGAAACCGCGAGGTGATCAAGGGAAAGAGCCTAACACCTCCACGACAGAAGAGGAGGATCTTCTCCACATAAGTATAAAGAAGACGAAGGAAGACATCACGGTGGACTGTGATGCAGAAGAATATATCCAAAGACAAGGAGAACCCCCGAAAGAGATGGAGAAAGGTATCTCCTACAAGGACAGATTAATGCAGTTCAACGATAACTAGGGTGGATCAGAAAGTGGGGATGGAGACTGGATGACAAAACTACAAAAAGATGAGAAGGAGCGTGAAGCGAAGCTTAGGGAGGTGGAGATAGGGTATGATGATCTCTTTTGCTCTATGTATCGGTTTCTAGTGGAGGAATATAATGAGAATTGCAAACAATGGAGGAATATGTTGATTATTAAGCTATTGGGGGAAGAGATTGGGAGCACAATTCTTCACCAACAGACTTCAGAAGATGTGGGGTTTGACTAGTGCTCATGAGTTCATTGATTTGGAGAACGATTATTATTTGGTGCGATTCAACAATGAAAATGATTACAATCATGTATTGCATGAGGGTCCATGGGTGGTTACTTCTCACTATGTGAACGATGGAGACCAGTTTTTGACCCATTCGATGATTTTGTCACAAAGCTTGGGATATGGATCAGAATTCTGGGCCTACATATTGAATTTTATATGTCTCACCATCTCTGGAGAATTGGAAGCATGTTCGGAAGACCCCTGAAAATTGATCATAATTCCATTAAGAGATGTGAAGTGGGTGATGGAGAAATAACATAGAGGGTCAAGTTTGCAAGAATTTGTGTGGAAGTAGACTTAAGGAAGGTCTTCTTATCAATGTTCAAGATATGTAGATGAGTATCAGGTTGTATAAGAGGGTCTACATATGATTTGTTTTACTTGTGGACGCTATGTGCACAGAAATGATAGTTGTTCATCTGTAATTCACGTTCAACATGCTTTGAATGTTGTTGAATAGACCCCAGATCTTCCTATTCAAAGTGAATCTAGGAAGCTAGATTTGGGAGCATTTGGTAGCTGGATTATTGTTTATAGACCCACACAAGGGAGAAAACCACAACTGATTGCCCAAAACCAGGGTGGTTCTGCATCAGAGGCATCACGGAGGAATGGTAGAGCAGTGCAGAAACCATCGACGAGGTTAGGGGTTTACATTACGAAATACTAAATGATGATTTGAATATTATCAGTCAAGTCCAAGAAACGCCCACGGAAGTTGTGGACAATAATGTTTTGAAGGAAACAAAAACTACAACTGGTGATAACGGGAAAAATGTAATGGAAGGAGGGATTGACAACAGTCATTTAACAGCTAACACAAATGCAAATGTGAGTGTGGGACTCACTAAATCACGAGTTGGAAAGGCAACGTTTCTGGAACAAAGGAGAATTATGGACCCAACCCAAGTCATGAAAATGGCACTAGACATAAAAGGCTAACATACGTGTTTCTAAGCAAAGAAGTGGAGTGGGGCCTATCCTAAAACCACGGTCTAATATTAGAAAGGCTCCTGTGATCCCTAAATCAAATCCAAAGCCAGACCGTGTTGCAACGCTCAAGTTCAAAGTAGGAAAAACACCGAAAAACCCTCGGAGCAAAACACTGACCTTCCCTTGTCGGTTCAGCATGATGATGACCAGCCTAGCACAAAGAAGAAGCCACTAGATGCCCTGGAGCTTATGCGCCAGTTTGTGCAAACTCACAAGGAAACTTTTCCTCCAGATTCCATTGTCACTTTGGGTGGCACCACAGTTCATTGTGAACTCAGATAGGTGATTTCAGCTCACCTTACTTTCCCTAACATCATCAAGTTTTTATGGTTGTGTGCGTATAGGACGTTAAGGGGAAGGGAGAAAAGGGATATGATTATGAAGTTTAGAATCAAGTTGTTGGTTCTTCTTGAGACTAGAATCAATGGAGAAATAGCTGATTGTGTGATAAAGAAAATTGGGTTCCGAAATCACTACACAAGAGAAGCAGTAAGATACTCTGGAGGAATTTGGCTAATGTGGAATGGTGAAGAAGTAAAAGAAAAGTTCTTGGACTCGCATCATCAATATGTCCACGTCGAACTAACCTGGAGGCAAGAGAAAAGGGTGGAACACATCACTTTCATTTATGAAAGCTCGAAAAGAATGGAGCGGTGAAGTCTCTGGGATCGTCTTTCTCTGGTGTGCCCTGACTCCTCGATCCTGTGGGTAGTGATAGGTGACTTCAATTCCTACTTAACTTCATCAGAGAAAGTAGGCGGCAGTGAACCTTGTTGGGGTGCAACGGATGAATTCAATGAGTGTTTAGAGGAAAGTAGCCTGTCTGATGCATGCCACAAGGGCCCTAACTCACTTGGAGGATGGGTGCTCTAAGAGAATGACTGGATAGGCTGTGCTCAAACGAAGCTCGGAACTTGGCCTTTCCCAATAGATTCGTGAATCATTTGCTTTTCTACTCATCTGATCACTGACCAATTCTCCTATGGGATGGGCAACCTCATAGAGTTGATAATGGGATGAAACCATTCAGATTCCTAGCAGCTTGGCTCACCAGTAATGAGTTCAATGGAATTGTGAAGCAGTGTTGGAATGAGAACCAACATCGGAGATTAGCTTGCAGACATTTTCAATAAGAAGCAACTAATTGGCATAAGAGTTCCTTTATGACTGAGAATCAAGAGAAAGCTAATCTTTATGCCCGAATCTGTGACATTGATGAACAGCTTAAATATCAACCTTATGGACCTTTGGAGAAACTACATAGGAAATTATGGAAAAGCTTGACCTCATTTATCTTCATGAAGAACTTACCTGGTCCCAATGCTCGAGGAGCAAATAGCTAGCCTTTGGGGACAAAAATAATAGGTTCTTTCACTCTATCATAGCAGCTAGACGAAGAAGAAACTGAATTGAGTTTCTGAAAAATGATAATGGTGAATGGGCAAGGGAAGGTAAGGAGATTGTCGAAATAACGATTAATTATTATACAAAACACTATACTTAAGAAGACCATCATAAACTAGTGTTCCCTATAAAAGAGGTATTCCCGTGTTTGGAACCTTCTATGCTGACCAGGATGGAGGCTCATCCTAGTAGGGAGGAGATCAAGAATGTAATAGATAATATGGGTCCATTTAAAGCTCCTGGGGTGGATGGGCTTCATACGGCCTTCTTTTAATCACAGTGGCATCTCATAGGTCTTCTGTTGTGAATTTGGTGAAGGAAGTGTTCCTACAACTTGAATCCGTCTATGACATCAATCAAACCTTATTACGTCTATTTCCGAAGGTGGATAGCCCCGAGACAATAAAGCAGTTCAGACCTATAAGCCTCTACAATATGGCTTACAAGATTATCACTAAGCTAATAGCTAATAGAATAAATGAGCATATGCCTAATCTTGTGATGCCTAATCAATGTAGCTTTGTAAAGGGTAGGCACAACACAGATAACATATTATCACCCAAGAGATCTTCCATTCCATGAGGAGAAAAAGGGGAAGAAAGGCTAGATGACACTTGAATTAGATCTAGAAAAGGCTTACGACATAATCAACTGGGATTTCCTTAAAGATACACTAAGGGATATTGAGCTGCCTGAGAAAATAATTTTTTTGATAATGTGTTGCGTCTCCACTTGCACTATGAATGTGCTTTGGAATGGAGCTACAATAAAAGAGTTTAAATCGTCTAGAGGCCTTTGTCAAGGGGATCCATTATCTCTCTACCTCTTTGTTTTGTGCATAGAAAGGCTAGCACAAATGATAAACCTCGCAGTGGATCAAAAATTTTGGAAGCCAATTTACCTCAAGAGGTCGTGTCTAACTATATCCTACTTGTTCTTCACTGATAATATCCTTGTATTTGTAGAGGCATCAATGGAGCAAGCGAGAGTGATATCCAGAATCCTTAAGTGTTTTTGTGCATCATCGTGGCAAAAGGTCAGCCATGAAAAAAATTGAGTATTCTTTTCGAAGAACATCAACCATATCAGAGCTAATGAAGTGTGCGAAACTCTGGGGTTTAGCAGAACACTAGATATAGGAAAATACCTTGGTGTTCATTTACACTACCTTCGTGTTGGGAGAGCAACCTTCAATTATGTTCTTGAAAGGATGAGGACTAAATGATATAGCTGGGCCCAATTATCCTTATCCATGGCTGATAGGGTGACACTAGCAAAGGCTGTCCTAACAGCCATTCCCATATACCCAAGCAGGATAGGCTTCTTCCTATGTCCACATGCGATGGGATTGATAAAATTACAAGAAATTTTATTTAGGGCTCGTCTGCAGCCACTAGTAAGCCTCATCTAGTTGCTTGGAGTCGTGTTAGCCAGCCTAACGATCATGGAGTGTTAGGTCTAAGAAGCATGAACGAAATCAACAAAGCTTTCCTTATGAAAATAGGTTATGGACTCTTGACATACAAAGAGAGCCTTTGGGCAAGGGTACTTCATACCAAATACAACCTTGAAGATGGATTACTTCCAGCCAGTGGCAGACTTGCTTTGTTGCCGCTGTCTGCATGTGCAAACATGAACTTTCAAAATTTTTTTTATTTACAAAAGGGATAATTAGGTAAGAGTAAAGCATTTTTTGGGTCGTTAATAAAAAATACGGTTCCCACATTCGTTCCTTATAAAAAAATAGTTCCGAGGTCCTTAAGAAATTCAAAGTGGACCCATTTAGTTGAAATCGTGGTCTCTCACAAATTCAAAAAGACCCACATTAGTCCCCCAAAAGGACTAAAATGGATCCACTTTAAATTTTATAAAGACCACGATACAAATTTTTTTTATTAGGGACTAAAGTGGAGATCGTATTTTTTGTTAGGGATCCAAAATGGGTTGTACTCATTAGGTAGAGGTGAAATAAAGATGAAAAAATTCCTTCTCCAGTCATGGTACTTCTCCTTGCATCATCGACCGACCATGTTTTTTGGGGTTTGCTTTCAGCGTTTGTGCCTTATTCTAGCTTAAAAAAAGAGGATTGATACTAGGTTTGACATTCTTAAATGAGTTAATCCCTATAGATGAGGGTCTTCACTGTGATTTTGCTTGCCTTCTGTAAAGACAATGTTGACTTTTTTATTTACCATTATAAATAGAACGATGATGTATGGATGTACAGGAGTATATTCTCGTATTTTTTTTGGAGAATTTGTAAGATTGTTTTTTGGGGGAGGGGAGGGGTAAATGATTGGTCAAACTATTGCCTGCAACTTGTTATGGAAGCAACTAGATTCTAAGCGGGTTCATAAGCAACTAGATTTTTTTCGAGGGCGCTGCCCCTGAACTCCCAACTAAATGTGCAGACATAAACAAAACTTCCTAGGTTCGCCACTACTTCCAGCCATCACAACACCAAGTCAGTCTTCGAACCTGTGGAAGGGAATTATACATGTTTGGGAAGACGTAATGGAATGTTCATTAATCCAATTGGGAAGAAGACAACAAGTAAAATTTTGGAATAACCGATGGGTTCCTTGAAAATTTAGTACTAAGCCCAGTCAACCATGAAGAGCGAAACCTTATGGTTGCTAGTTTTGTTACTCAAGAAGGAACATGGAATTGGGATGCCTTTGAACATCTTTTTCCTATGGAGGTGAACCATTACATTGCAAATATTATGGCACCCAATCCCACTTCTACAAATGATAAGGACAGAGTAATTTGGACAAAGACAGGAGATGGATGCTTCTTAGTCAAAACGACGTATTCTTTCATTACATCAAGAGAGGAGGAAAACTTTCCGCAATAATGGAATAAAGTTTGGAGATGGGATGGTCCACCCAGCATAAAAACATTCATATGGTTAATGATGGGGAATATATTGCTAACAAATGACACAAGAGTTGATAGACACATTGCTGCAAATGATCCCTGCCCTCGATGTATGGTGCAGCGTGAGGATGTCACCCATGCTATAAGGGAATGTCCTAGAGTGCTGCATATTTGGAGAAAGCTAGTGAACCCTTAGTAATAAAATGCTTTCATATCACTTGATCTTACTAACTAGATATATTTTAATCTCTTTGTCAGTGTAGGTATCACAAATACACACGACTGGGCCTTGGTATTTGGCGTTACAGCTTGGCAAATATGGAAAGACCGTAATTGTCTTGTCTTCCAGGATAAGGCTACCCTTCCTCACGCTATGCTCTCTAGGGTGCGATGCAACATGGAGAGTATGGTGGAAGCCAAAAAAACCTTGCAGGATGGAGGCCTAAGCCCTTTTCGGATCTCTAACTGAATGATTAAGTGGGAACACCCACCTCATGGATGGGTGAAGCTCAATGTTGATAGTGCTAGTTCTGAAAATTGGGGTATTTCTGCCTGTGGAGGCGTAATCAGGAACAACGTTGGTACATGGTTGATAGGATTCACTAGGAAACTAGTTTATAGAAATGCACTCAAAGTTGAACTCTAGGGAGTACTCACGAGTCTCCAATTCGCTTTGGAGCAGAGCTACAGGAGTATCTACTTGGAAGGTGATTCCATATCTATAAATGAACATTTTCAGAATTGTGAGGATGGCCACCCTTTGCTGCCATTAGTTAAGGAGCTTCTTGGGAGACCTTGGACAGTAATAATACAACATGTGTTCAGAGAAGGGAATAAAGTAGAAGATTGGTTTGCAATGCAGCATTTGCACCAAAATTGGGATTTGCAGTTCTACTTCAGTGCACCACTGGGATGTAATGACCTGGTCTACAATGATCAGATGGAGGTTGGAACTCCCAAGACCTATTTAGTTTGGGACAATGACCATTTTGCCACTTTTTTAGCAAAAATTTACCGGATTGCCACGTCAGGAATTTTTTTGGCCAAAATGTCATGTCACCAAACTCACTACACTGTGCAGAGAGATTACGTGGCACCCTATCAGCAAGTTTAAGGCCACGTAATCTCGCTGCATCGTGAAGCAAGATTACGTGGCAGATCCTAATTCGTTGCACTGTGCAACATTTTATGTGGCGCTAATAACAATTTGACACGTGGATTAAGAGGACGAATAAATGCTGATTTATTTTTTGTTTTCTTTTTGGAAAATATAATAAACAATAAAGACGATGGAGTGTCCATGGGAAAACGATAAAGACAAATTAATGTCCAATAAATGCTGATTTATTTTTTGTTTTCTTTTTGGAAAATATAATACATTATAAAGGCGAAGGAGTGTCCATGAGGAAACAATAAAGATGAATTAATGTCCAATAAATGTTGATTTGTTTTTTTGTTTTCTTTTTGAAAAATATAATACACAATAAAGACGATGGAGTGTCCATGGAAAAACAATAAAGATGATTTAATGTCCAATAAATGATGATTTATTTTTTGTTTTCTTTTTGAAAACATAATACACAATAAAGACGATGGAGTGTCCATGGAAAAACGATAAAGATGATTTAATGTCCAATAAATGCCAATTTATTTTTTGTTTTCTTTTTGGAAAATATAATACACAATAAAGACGATGGAGTGTCCATGGGAAAACGGTAAAGACGATTTAGTGTCCAATAAATGCTGATTCATTTTTTATTTTCTTTTAGAAAATATAATACACAATAAAAACGATGGAGTGCCCATGGAAAAATGATAAAGAAAATTTAGTGTCCAATAATGCTGATTTGTTTTTTGTTTTCTTTTTGAAAAATATAATACACAATAAAGACAAAGGAATGTCCAAATGAAGTTTTCATGGAAAATGATGAAAACGATTTAATGTCTAATAAATGCTGATTTATTTTTTGTTTTCTTTTTGTAAAATATAATACTCAATAAAGACGATAGAGTGTCAAATGGAGTATCCATAGGAAAATGATAAAGACCATTTAGTGTCCAATAAATGCTATTTCTTATTAGGCATCCCAATCCACGTGTCAAATTGTTACTAGCGCCACAAAAAATGTTGCACATTGTAGCCAATTAGGCCCTGTCATGTAACCTCACTCCACAGTGCAGTGTGATTACGTCGCCATAAACTTGCTAATATGGTGCCACGTAGTCTCGCTGCACAGTTTGGTGATGTGGCATTTTGGCAATTTTTTTCCTAGCGTGGCAATTCGGTAAAGTTTTGCCAAAAAAGTGGCAAAACGGTCATTGTCCCATTTAGTTTAGTTTCTATTTTTTTCTTTTCATGTTATCTCCACACACAAAAAATAAACTACAAAATTGATGTGTTACTGGAATGTCCTTTCAATTAATTATTAATTAATTGTGTAGATATCTATATTTTAAAAATTAGAATTTGATATATAATTCATGTCGATGGGTTTTGGGTAATAACACAGTGGAGAATTCTAAATCAACATTATCATAATTTTACACCAGTAATTTGTAGAAATAATTTATAAATCGAACTTAGCATTTTAAAATTGGTATCGCATGACCTTGCCATAAATTATAATATTTTAATATGTTAAACTAAACATCTTGGTCTTTCCAAATATATAGTATATGCTTTGACTGGACTTGTATAGCTCAAGATACGCCCGTTGCAAGCCAACCGATTCAAACCGGACTTTCGAAAACAGGGAAGTGACTTTAAACTTAAACTGGAATTAATCCAATCATCTAATGATTCTAAGATTTTGTAGAGTTGCAGGCTTTTATATTAGCTTCATATAGTTCCAAACCTCAATCAATTTGGAGTTCCCTAGCTCACAATATCATAATTTCACTATATGAACCTTTTGCTATTGGAGTAGCGCGTTAAAATGCCCATTTCCAAATTTTTAGCGCCCAGCGCATTAGATCGCTCTCCCAATGCATTTTAACGCGTTGAGACAAAAACCATTTTTTGTTTCCCCTATTCTACAGCGTTAAAATGCCCATATAACGCATTTTAACGGGCCAGAATAGCAAAACACATGGTTTTGTTAATCTAAGGTGCTTCTTTTCCATGAAACCTCAAATACTTTTGGTACCTAGTTGACCATTCATGCATTTCCATGATAATCATACACAAGAGAGCCATTTCAAGACTTTAACTAACTAATCCATGAACAGATTTTTACATCTATAGGCTCAATGCCCATGATTTCTATCAATCGCTATATCATACATCCATCTCTATGGAATTTATTACAATTACCATACATCTAATATTTGAACATCAATATTTACATCAAAAGTGCTCAAATATATTATGTACCCAAAAAAAAGTGCCCAGATATACCAAGTATTACATGTCATATTATACAAGCCTTTCTCAACATTATACAAATATGTCAAATGATAAAGGCTATACAAAATATGTATCTACATGGTATCTCTCATGTCATAAGCCAAATATCATCAAAATGACATATCATCCAAACTCTACACGAGCTTCTTTCCCTATGAAGCTCTAACTCTATCAGTAGATGTACCTGAAATGTGATCCCAACATGGGGTGAGATAAAAATTTCAGTAAGGATTACTCCATCCTTAGGTTCACTTGCTGTGCATATACAATAATAGTAGTATAACATATCAAATACCATATAACCACTAGAACTTCCAAGAGAGGTCCTTATAGGACTATTCCTCTTAGGTATTCTACTATATGGAGATCCTATGATGCACAGACAGTGACACGTGACACGGGACACGACACGCTGACACGTTAATTCTAAAAAATGTCATATTTTAATACGTTAGGACACGTTTTGATATTAAATAATATTTTTAATATATATAATATAATTTACATGTAATACATATAACAGTCCAAAATAAATATACAACTAATCAAAAAAAAATTCATAACATAAATATAAAAAAGATAATAAAATATCATATATCCAATCAAATATTCTTATAATTTTTATTCTTTTGGTTTATTTATGTTTTCACTTATTTAGTAAAGCGTGCATATTATTCTATTCTGCAACTTTTTTTTTTGGTACAAATCATTTTTTGTTACAGCACAACCACTTTCACGTTAACAAAATAATTAAGTATTAAAGTTGGCGCTCTCAGCCCAGTGAGCCCACATAGCCTTTAATATTTATTTATCGTTTTAACTTTTTGTAGCTAAACGTTCTAATCTGAAAGTTCCCTAAACACTAGAGTGAGATTATTGGAGAAGATATGAATCGGTGCTTCATCTCCTCCACCGTCTTGTAGATCTTGCAGTACTTGTGAGCTAAGCGAGCGAATGAGAGAGCATGGCGGCTTTGCCCGGTCACCTGGACCCTGCGGCTGCGGCGGTGGCGAAGAACAGCGGGAACAATAAGGACCGTGCCATCTCACTCTCACTCCTTCGTCCTTTGCATCCCCGTCCCCTTTGTCTCTGCTGTCTGTTCTTGCATCCTCGTCCCCTTTGTCTCTGTCTCTGTTGTCTATTTTTGTTTTTAAATTATTTTAATTTTATAAAAATTTCGAAAATATTACATTTTTACCCTTTGACCGTGTCCGACATGGTCAAAATCGCGTGTCAAGATAGTCAACGTGTCCCAAAATATTGACCGCGTGTCGGAACGTGTCTGTGTCGGACACGTGTCCGAAACGTAATTTTTTAAACAAACAACGTATTTGTGCTTTGTAGTGGAGATCCATATAAGGTTGTTTCCAAAGGATGCCCCACTACATAAATAATATAATATACCATTGGTTTCTTCCAAGAGAAATCCACATAGGGTTGTTTCTTTTAGGTTTTTACCACACTGGGCATCATCCTCATAAGGTTGTTTTCAGGGGAAGCCTAATGTTATCATACATTTCTACTGGCCAAAGAACCATTCAATCATTTATCATTTATCAATCATCACCTCATTCATCAACCATCAATCATGATATAGTTCATCAATTTATATCAATGCATAATCATACCATTCACTATTACTACCATATACCACATCATATCAATCATTCCTCCCAAAGGAGCATGGTGGAACACAAGGGGATTAACTCCAAGGTCCAGAGATTTACCTCTAGTAGACTTCCTTTCTTGCAAAGCTTTCTTCAAGCCCAAGCAAGTCAATCCACAACACTTTTCACACCAAGATCACCTAGTTAAAGGTTACAAACATCATCAATATTATGCATTCTATATTCACCATTAATCTAATGGCCATAATGCACACAAAATACATATTCATAAACTTTCCTTATTCTTGATTATTCAAGAAACAAGGTTTCTATTAATAGTTTAATCTAATACTTGATCCTCCGTCAAGCTATCAATTAGTTCATATTTATATTACCAATCAAATAACCAATAACCATCATCAAAGTCCAATTCCAAGACTTAGACACATGAAACCCTTACTTTATTTTTAAACCATAATTCCAACAATAGTTCAAATGATTGTTTCATTACTTTTTCTACGTTAAACACCATTCCTTACGATATATTCCATATCAATTCAAGCCCATTTCAAGTCATGACATTTAAGACACTATTAATAAAGTGACTAGGCTATGTGATTTAACCATAAACACTAAAGGAAAGCAAGGCTTTCTCACATTGTAATTACTTGAAATAATATTAGAATTGATTTCCAAGCTTCACACATGATAAAGCAAGCTTCCAACCCCATGGTTCAAGAATGGCACAAAAGCTTGAGTTGGTTGATTCATCATCACTTCAAAGCTTCCAATGACTAAAACTAGGTGGATTAAACAGTAGAACAACAAAGGAATGTAGTCCACTATTAAAACCCTAAACAAAACCCATGAACATCACATCCATAAATTCACTATTCATCTATGAATGTAAATTTATCAATCTCCATGAAAAATTAAGCGTGGATGCTACCTCTATGAATGTGAATTTATCAATCCCCACAAAAATCCAAGGGAGAGTGAGCATTTTGCCAACTCTGATAAATTTTTTTTATCAGACTGTGCAGCCTGACGTGGCATATTTCACTACACAGTATAGTAAATTATTTGCAAAATGTAGCAAAATATGCCACGTGGCATATTGGAAAAATTTACTGTTACTGTGGTTGACAAATTTTTTTTGCGAACGTGGCAAAATGGTCCCCGTTCGCAAAAACCCACACATACACACTGACACAAAACAGTTAAGTGTCGCACTATTTATATCTCATCCCACCTTGTCTCTCTCTGTCTGTGTCTCATTGAGTTCCCAACCCGTGCTTAGATTCTCTTTCTTCGTTTTTCCAGAGTCAATTGTTACCTCTTTTTTAGTCGTTGCAAGTGCAGCATCGTGTCTGTCACACAGCAATCCGTTTTTGGTTTTTTTACAGCGAGAACCCTTCAGTTAGAAAACTTGGTTTCTCAAGAAAAGAATCATTCATTTTTTCATTCTACAAACACTTAAAAGAAATTGCTTTCTTAATTCATATTACTAACTTTAATTACCCTCCAACAACCCCCGCCTTTAAGTTTCTATTTTTGCTTCTCTCTCTCTTATTGTTTGGGGACAGTGTATAGAAATGTCGGGTAGGTGTTCCCTGTGATGGGTGTATGAGGGTGTGGGCTGTGTGTGTTCAATATAAAGATATGTTCTTTTGTGGTTTGTTCAATCCATGCCCAGAATAATCTCCAAGTTGGTCATCGGCAATCCTATCAGTTCTACCGAGAAGTCACGACCATCCCACTGAAACGCTACATCGCGATGGAAAGTGGAGGTGAAAAAATTTTCTCCGGTGGCGGTGGTCACCCGCATTGGTGGAGAAATCACAACACTGGGCAACTCAATCCCCACAGCAATCGGGGTGAGGAAGTTGAGCCCGCGATTTATTAGGCCATACCAGATCCTTGGTAGAGTAGGACCTGTTGCCTATCGACTTGCCTTTCCTCCGAAGGTACATAGCGTATCCTTCGCACGTGGTGCAACTGGATGATGTGGAGGTTCGGGAGAACCTAAAGACTCCCGTCGGACCACTCAAGATTCTCGATCGAAGCGAGAAGCAGCTTAGGAGCAAGACTATTCCGATGGTCAAAGTGCAGTGGACTGGACGTAGTCCCGAGGAGTGTACATGGGAGCGAGAGGAAGAGCTTCTCTGGCAGTATCCCGATTTTTGAGACAGGTATGTTTATGATTTTGAGGACAAAATCCTTAAAAAGGTGGGGTGAATGTAAGAACCCGCACCGCTGATTAAGGAGATTAATTAAATAAATGTGATAGTTAGGAAATAATTTCATAATTGACCCTAATAATTATTATGAGGCTCTAATAATTATAGTAATTGGGTAATAATGTTGAAAGTCACTTTTCGGGCGAAAAACGCAGATACCGGTTCTGCTACCCGATATATATGCGTACCGGTGAAGTATCCCGGAAAATTATTATAAGTGCATGATAATTACTAGAATAATATGTAGGACTTGTAAAACAAGTTTCAAGTTAAAATAATGAGATCTGATGCTAGAACTGATATTGGCTATGGAAAAGCGCGTACCGGAAAGGTGCTCTGAAAAATAAAATAAAAAAATGATAATTCTTAGAAAAATGAGTAGGTTAAGATTCCAAAGTTTGGGATTAAAATATTTTGTGTAGCTATTAATGCTAATACTGCGCGTTATTTGGTTATTTGGCTATAAATATGCTTATTAGTGGGCACAAAACCCTAGACCCTCTTATTCCTACGTGACTTGTGTGGAGGCTGATCAGCTTGCCACTTTTTCATTGGTTCTTCACCCTTTTCTTGAGCAAAGTTGACACCTTTGGCTTTGATTCTTCCATTTTCTTCTTGTAAACACTTAAGAACTTGTATGGTGAGGAAGGGTAAGTGTACATTCTGAGTTTACAGCCACTGTGAGTGGGTGTGAGTGCTATCTTTGGGTTGTTGAGAGGGGGTGGAACTTTGGCTTGGCATTGGTGGTGCCAAAGAGTCATCTTTTGGTGCAAGAACCCACCTTGGAGGTGCCATTTTCGTGCTCCTACTTGGTCTGAGTTTGAGGAGCTGTTGGTGAGCTCCAAAAGTCTTCATTCCTTTGTTTTGAGCTTTGGGGTAAGTTGCCTAACCATGATCATGAGTCTTAATGGCTTAAAGACGGTATCTTGGCATGCTAATGAGTAAAACATGTAGCCTAACAGTGTATGAACCTGTATTTCCTTAAAAATGATGTCTTGAAAGTTTTTATGTGTTAAAAGTTGGACCTTTGGTGGATGTTTTCACGAAATGCAGAAACTGCATTCTGTCGTGAAATATCCGGATATGTGTTCTAGAAATATCCGGATATCGATATCCGGATATGGTATCCGGATATTGATATCCGGATATGGGGTTCTGTGATATCCCGACAAATATCCAGATATTCTGGGATTTCGATGAACAGTGAGGTACTGTTCATGCAGAAATGACCTATGGGTTTATGGACCCTAGTTGATGAAGTGGTACTTCTGGAATTAATTATCTAAGTCAGAACCTAAGGGGTTAAGGGCTTATGGCTTGGTGGGAAGCCTTAAGACGTAAAACGTAAAAGGAAAAACATAGTCTTTATACTTATGCGTATGAGCTTTGGTTAATGATATATTGTTAGTCCATAACAGATTGTGATACTGCTGTGTTTGGGCTTTGAGAGTGGTTGGACTCTTGGCTTGGATTGATTGCTTGCAAGGTAAGCTTTCGTTTCCTCGGTTTAGCCATGTTGTGGTTCCACCATGTCCCATGGGGATGTGGTTTATGCATGCTGTGTTACATGCTTTTGATGTTTTGGAAATGCTGTTGAGCTTTTATATGCAATGTGCTTTTATGATATGCATGTGGGTCCACATATACGGTAATCCTGAGTATGTGACGCATACAACATGGAGAGGCTGTGGGTGAGGTGCAAGCGATGTTCCTTGTACTACTATGTGGGTAATAGACGTATTCCTGCATTTTCTCTAGCCAGTAGAATAATAATAACTCATATGGCATGGATATCTGTTGCACTGCATACTTTTGGAACTTATACTGGAAATTACTGCTTTTAGAACTTATATTGCACGTGTAAGTGAGCTTGGGGTGTAAGATCCTTGAGGATCCCTTGTCTTACTGAGATTTCTTGTTAGAGATCTCACCCCACGTTTGGGGACACTTCTTTCAGGTTCATGTAACCCTGGGGTTGAGACCTCGGGTGGCAGGAGGCCAGAGTTGAGTTAGATATTGCTGTATGTGCTGACATGTTGGATGCTGGATCCTGTTTAATGTTTTATGCTTTTAGCTTTAGATAGTACTATGATGTTTGTTGTTGAGACTGTTGTTGGATATTGTTGCCTTATTTGGTGAGCATGGGGATTGTCCATGCCACATAGACTTGATTAGGTCTTATTTTATTTAAAGTTGGATAATGTATCAGGATATTGTCCGAACTACGTGTTGTAGATTCGTGACTTTAGATATTCACTTTAATATTTATATATGAGGTATTCAGTTAGTTGTCTTGCAATTTACATACAGGCGTTATTTTATGAAATTGATTAAGTAATCAACTTGGCTAAGGTTAATGACGTCATAATTGAATTAAAGAAAAAATTATTCCGCATTTTAATTAAGCGTGGCTTAATATGATAGTATGTTAACAAATTGGGTTAACACGGGCTGTTACAAATTCCCACTCAATTCTTTAAATCCTAAAATGATAAATACTTATTGTTCTTTTTGTCATGTAACTTTTCGAGATCTACACGGTGACAAATTTCTGTGGTAAGAATTTTTTGCAAAAAAATATTCCTTCATGAGTTTCGCGAATGATAAAGTAAATGAGCATAAATGATATTGTTTATCTAGCACTAGTGAATTGTTAATAAAACCATTGCCAACTTGCTTTGTTTAGAGCTTTGTTCTATTAAGATTACAAATATTTATCACCATATATTTATGTATTTTTCTTTTTGTACATATATTTATGTATTTTCAATTCCATTATAACAATGCATCTAAGCATCAATTTTCGTATACATATAAAATAGAGGTAGGATCCTTTTCAAATTTGACACTGGTGTCAAAGGATCATGCCTCTAAAAAATAATACTCTTAACTCCACCAACTGTTTTTTTTTTTGGATAACACTCCAACAACTACTTCAACACTGCTGGTTTTTGATCTCGACTATTTACCTTCACATGTAAATGATCAAATTGTATTTACAATATCATAATAAATTATATATGTTTGCACGCTTGCACAAAGGCCTTTAGGGGAAGTTAATGAAAAATTAATACCATAATAAGATTAAAAAACAAATGATTCCTTAAGTAGTAATATTTTTTCATAAAATTAATAGGTTTTTGTCTCAATTTTTGATAAAAAGATTGAAATATTTATGTTTCAATTTTTGATGGAAAATATTTCCGTCGAAAATACAGACATAAATACTTTATGTCAAAAATAGAGATGAAATTAGAGAAGGGAAATTTTTTTGTCGTTATCAGTGACATAATGTTTTGACGAAACACATTTTCATCGAAAATTTTGAAGGAAAAGGTTTCTATCTCTATTTTAGATGGAAATTTTTCTATCGAAAACAAATCTACAAATATAGTTTCCATCAAACCATTCTCTCAGTGATAGCAACCGAGAATTTTTCCCTCTCTAATTCCATCTTTATTTTTCTGTCGAAAATTTTGTCATTATTTTCAACAGAATCTTGTTCTATTGAAAAATTTCATAAAAATGGGTCATTTTCCAATTGTAATAGATAAAATCCAAAATAATCATAATTCATAATTAACAAATTCAACTCAATAGCTTAAACTTGTAAGAGAATAAGAGATGTCTCCCAATGATTTTTCTTTTATATTTCCTCTCTAACATTGGATGCACGTGAGAATGTGGTTTCTTATGGTTTTGAATTTGGATAGTTTTGTATTTGAGAAGTATGGTAAAATTGACTATGTTGTTAGAGAAGAAATATTATCATAAAATCACGGGCCTATAAAATAATGGATCTAAATTAAGGACGCGTTTCCCCCCTGAGCCAGCACTGCAATGACCCAAAAACTTTCTTTTTCTTCTGTTTACAATTGTTTTTGTTCTAGGTAGTACTGTTGCAATATCTATTCTGAAATGAGTATCGGTAATATATATATATATATATATATATATATATATATATATATCGGTAATATTTAGGTTAATTAAAGGCTAACTTGAAATGTTATATTGCTAGTTGGATGAGAAAAAATGGCGAAATAGAAAATTGAGATTTAATAAATAAAAAAAGTTCTTCAGTTCTTAATTATAATAATTAAAATAACAACATATTTAATGGCTAAAAATATAATAAAAACTCTAAAACAAAGATAAATCAAACTATTATTCAATAACTGCACGTAGGGGTGTTAACTAGGGTGAAACTGGGCCGGGCCGCCCCACATGGGCCTACAGCCCGACCCATTAGTGGTCTGGTTTGGCTCGGCCTTTTTACTTGACAGGCTGAACTTGGGCTGGTGTAAAGGTTTGTTTACATAATTGGGCCGGATTGTTGTATATGAAGCCTGGCCCACGAGCCTCCAAGGCTAGCCCATTTGTTTAATATAGTAGAGTTACTCCTTATTTTATGTAAGAAGAACCAATATCTCAGCACGTGAGATTGCCTATGTGAATTTATTAAAAGGTTTTTTTGTTTCTTAATCTTGGTTTTTTTTTTTCTATTCTTTATTCTTGTTTTTTTTTTCTTTCTATATTTATAAATTAGCCAACTTATGTAACCTTGGAATTGTATTTGTAGGGGAGAAAAGATGAAGATAAGTTTTTGGCTACTCTTGTAGTCATTATGATGTGTTGTATTCATGTAGTTATTTTAATTTACATAGTATGGATTGACTTCTTTAGTTATTGTTGTGATTCATGGTTCTGTTTGGATGTTAAGACTGTCATTTTATTTTAACAATAGAATTTGAGTATTTTGTGGAGTTGATTCATGATATACTTGGAAGTTAAAAATTAACAGACCAACGGGCCGGGCCGGGCCATTTGTTTTTTTATAAATGGACCAAGACATGCTAACAGTTAGACTCATACTATGCTATCGGGCCGGGCCAAATTGAAATTTTTTGACATAGGCTTGGGCTGTACGGGGCAAAGCTCGGCCCAGCTCAGCCCACTTTCACCCCTAGTGTTAACGAGCCGAGCTTTGATCTTAAAAGGCTAAGCCTGTGTTTAAATGTGTCAGCCTGACCAAGCCTGTTACCTGTTACGAATATAATTATCAGCCTATGGCCTGACTTATTTACAAAAAAATAAAAGCCTTGTTTAGCCTGTTTAAAAAAAATAAGACAACAAAAATGTATTCAAATAGAATATACAATCAACAGTACTAGTAATTTCATAAATATTCATAAATTCAATGTACATCTAAATAGCATAATATAAAACAAAATCATTTTAAAAATCTGTTTAACCAATAAAATGAGGTGAAATGGATTGAGGAGAGAGAGATCTACTAAAAATAGTATAAAAATATAAAATAAAAATAAAAATTAATATACTAGGCCAGCCTGGGAGGCTCTAAGGCCAAGCTTTTGAATTGGAGCCTTGGGTCTTTTTATTAAACGAGCTTTAATACAAGTCCAAGCCTAGTTCCAACAACTAATTTTAGACATGTAAGCTCAGACGTTCACGAGCCGAGCCAAAAGCTCGTGGTTCGTTTACCACCCCTAACTGCAGGTTTAAAACATCTACAATTCTTAGATATCAAATCAAGTCAAATTTAGTGCTTTTCAATTTTTTCCAATTAATTATAATCAAATATGTTACCTCACTTAAATTGGGGTTTGATTATAATTTGTTAGGTTTCAAACCGTAGGGGACCCAATAAATTTTATTTATGTTTACACATCTAGGGATGCGGGTTTGGAAGCATTGCCCCTTAATTCTTTTTAAAGAAAGTTTTAAATATATTAAAAAAATAAAAGAATATAAACAAAAAAAAAAACTTGAACTTACTACAAAAATAAAGTATCTCTTGGATCCTTAACAAAAATCACGGGACCCAATTTAATCCTTTAGGAAAAAAATCGACTCAGATCTCTCTGAATTTCAAAATGGACCCATGTTAGTCTTTTTGAAGAACTAATTTAGGTCTTCTTTAAATTTCAGAGCAACTAAAATTTTGACTAACCGGTTCTATTTTGGAATTCAGAGGAACCGCGAGTCGACTTTTTTTTTAAGAGATTAAATTGGGCCTATGACTTTTGTTGAGACCTAAAATATACTTTATTTATTTTTTTCCCAAAAATTTGTGTGTGCACTTGCACACAGTTGCACCAATACAGGTCCACCGATGGTTTCAAATTGTTAGTTTTTTAAACATATAAATAATGTTTAATGGACCATAATTTGGTTTGATTGTTTATTTCTTGAATCAGTCCATTAATTACTTCGATATGTATATCTGGTCAACGTTAAGTGCATCATAGGTGTTGCAATAAATACGCAGCAATTCAAACTAACAAACACAAGGGTCTGAGTTCTCTCATTAATCATAGGGAACACTTTGAATTCAGCTTACTAGTCCTTTACCTCGTCATACATACATAATTGTTTCTACGATCGACCTATATTATGTCTACTAAATAAAGTTATTGAGAAACAATATGTTAACCTGATAACTGTGTTAACATTATAAGGTTGTATTACGTAGAGCCACTAACAATCAACACAGCATTTCACACATATTATGGTTATGGTGTCCTTGGAGTGTGACGATTATTAGCCCCAGAACCAGGGTAGTCATGGAGTTCCAAGTCCATCCTCTCAATAATGGTTGGCTCTTCCCCGTGCAAGTTTCTTCCATTGATAATCTGTATTCAAATACATGAAATATAAGTTTTTTTTTTACACCGGTTCATCAAAAACTCAACTAGTCCCGTTCGAATAATGTTGGACCATATAAGAAAGGGTTTTATATTTATCATGTTATATGAGAAGTCCGGATAAAAAACATGTGACCCATGTGTTAGAAAAAATAATGTTAGCACAGAAATCGAAGGGTGTGTGAAAGACATGTTAAATGAGAAATATAAAACCCTATAAGAAAATATATAAGCTTCTTTATATCTAGTAATTAAAATGTATTGTGCGTCTTAAGCAACTTAATTAGCAATAGTCTTAATTAGAGCATCAAATTTTTAAGTACCTTGTTGTTGTGGGTATTCTCCGGTGCAAGATGAACGTGGGGACCTTGCATAAGGCTTTCAGTTCCTGTTTATAGAAACAAGTTTTCGTTAGGAGAATAAGAAGAGGAATAAGAAGGTGAACTATATATACGTCTCTACAAGAATAAAATTGCAAGTATGGCTATAGAATTTACTTGTAATAGGGACTGCTTTGAAGCATATAAGATGAGAGAGCCCTAAGAGAATCACAAAGAGGCGAAGGAAAGTGCCTTTCATTCTTGTTATAATTAATAGACTTCTCAACTACAAATTAAAGCTCTTGGTTGTGTTACTTCACATACGCTAGTTCTCTATTTATACACTTGTTGGTTAGATTTTTCTTGTTAGTATCGAAAGTGGAATACGGAGGAGCAATCATATTCCCAAATTCAAAAAGGTGATAGCAACCCATCATTAATTAGAGCATTTCCACTCTTTGGAAAGTTTTCAAATCAACTTGTGGTCCTCGTGAATGGGAAAACCCAAAGCTAACATTGGGGTGCAGGGGATTTTTGGGTGGACATGAAAGATATATTTAAAGTCAATGTGGCAACAAAAGATGGAGCACATAATGAAAGTGGAAGATGACAAAAAATGTTGGGGTGGCAAAACCCAAGTAGGTACACTAATCCAAAGTCAATGTTTAGTGGAAATCACCACGAAGCTTAGGAATATTTCATATATGAATAGTAATGGAACAGTAAAGATAGGTACACATCCAAGAAACTCACTAAAGGTGGTATATAACAAAGGTATATGAGGCAGGTAATAGGCACGAAATGTGGTAGCGATTTCTCCATGATCAACGATCTAGATTTTTTATCAAGTGCAAAAATTTTAAATGATGGGTTTTTTCTAGCTTACTCTGTGTTGAGAATGGTACGGGGAGTCCAAAATTCTTTGCAATGGATTCTTTCACCAAATGGGGCAAGCGACAAATCACAAGTTGTATGGGTCTTTTTTGCACTCATATGTAACTCACTTGGACTATTTATAATGGATGTGGGATTTTATTACTACCCACTTAATTATTTCCAACATTCTCCCCTAAAAGTGTGAAGCCTAATCATACTCCTCCCCTAAGGGGCAACTTCTATTGAAGTCTATTCTCTTCGAGGATTGGAGTCACATTAGCCTTCTGCGGAGACCTTAAAACATCACCATCTCCAAATACTTGGCCCAGTCATGCTCCTCCCCTAAGAGGCAACTTCTACTGAAGTTTATTCTCTTCAAGTATTGGAGTCACACTAACCTTCTGCGGAGTCCTTGAAACATCATCATCTCCAAATACTTGACCCAACACCATTGGCTCTGATACCACTGTTGAGATTGGTACAGGAGAGCCCAAAATTATTTGCAATGGATTCTTCCACCAATAAGCCAAATAAAAAACCACAATAAGTTGACCCATATCATATCTGAACCCAAAACCTTAAGGCTCAAATTGTATGGGTCTTTTTTGCACTTATATGATACTTATTTGAAACATTTATAATCACTGTGAAACTTCATCATTACTCACTCTTGATTATTTCTAACACTATGCTGGGTGGTGTCTATCTCCCACCCCACCTTCTGCCCTAAGTTTGAAAACAATGTGAGAAGAGTGTTAGTTGTTCTGCCTCTGACCGGTGTATGCACACCAATAGCAATTGGTGGAAGTCATATTCAACATTTAAAAAAGCTTAATATTGAATTTCAGTCGTATATGCATGTTATTGCTAGTGGGAACACCACTTTTCTCCATTAGCATATAGCAACACTTAGCTCTTTGTGATCACGAAACTCCAAGCAGTTTCCCTCTCTCTGATTAAACGTAAAAACTAGAACATAATAATTGTTTTTGTTTTTGGAAAGTAGAACATAATAATTGTTTATTTGAATATTATGGTATCTTAGTTGTTTTTATAAAAAAAAATTAAAATTTTAAGCCATAAGTATTTAAATAACGTCTGACAAGTGTTTAATGCAATATATGTCTAACATTACGTATCGGTATTTCCTTTTCTAGACTTGTAAGTTCGGATAGGTGACATCCTGATCTTACTAGTGTGTTTTAACAAAATTGGTTGATTGTTAGGTGTCCTTTTTGTGATTGAACCATGAAAGGAAACAAACATCAATTTTTGTTTGATTCTAGTGGATCAAGATTTCTGTTGGATATTAGTGGTATTTATGGAAGAAAGACTGCGTGTAATAATATATCATTACGCACAAATAAAAGGCTCAAAAACCAGAGGAGATGTGTGTATGCACAAAGTGATAATTAGAAAAGTTAGGGTTTCGAGAGACATATTTACAAAGATTAACTGAGTATTTATAAAGGGGTTTCCCCTGAAAGTGAATAGCACCCATTTTTATCACCCCATAACAAAGTTGATAAATTTAAACAAAGTTTCCAGCTGACTATTAGCACAACATAATTTCCCCTGCTTTTTCTTCCAAGTGCTCTTTGGGCTGTCCATTCCAGAAGTAGACGCATTTGTCTGTAATCACCCATTTATAAAGTTGAAGTGTTTGACTTTAAAAGCTATAGTTCCATCCAATGGTGGGTCATTTCATTTTGGATGGTGAATAATTTAATTTAACCAACCACACATTAAAGCATAGATGTTCTACAAAGTCATTACAAAAAGGTATAACCCAAATACCACGGAGATAAAAATAATATAAATGCATGTGGAATTGTGGATCTAAATTTAATTGCGAAATGATATTGGCTAAAAGAAAGTTAATTGCACATGCAAAAGAAAAAAGCATTAATATATATTAGACCCAATTTATACTGCTTTGTTTCTTTCAGGGAAATTCTTGGGTCTCTTCGCTTGTAAGCAGAGCTTAAGTGGAATTTGGCTCATAGTCACGGTTGCTTTTGGAAAACCAAAAACAACTAAACAAAGCTACAAACTAAACTGAATGCTTTATGTCTGCTCACTTTTGGAAAGCTAAATAAGGACCAACTTCTGGGAAATTCTTAGTGAATTAACATTTAGAAGAGGTCAAGTGGAATTTGATCATATACGCATTTGCTTTTAGAAAACGGATGAAAACTAAAACAAAACAAAATAACCTAAACATAGCTACAAATTAAATTGTTCACCTATTTAGGATGTGTATGATAATGTTTGTACCGTTGGGATCTATAAGTCCACTATGTTCCATTTGGGGACGATGTCACTGTATGGATGATACCTCTAGCAAAGGTAAAGACCAAGCTAGAAAGCACTATTCCAAGTATGATGCAAGCAGATAACAATGGAGGGTTGGGTGTGTGTAAGAGTGTGACTTAATACAAATGGGCATAATAACGATACATAAGATGCCCTCCTTGTGTGTGGAGGGGTCTATTTATAGAGGGAGGTGACTTGGTCTTGTGTGGGTTGGTGTGGAGAGGGTCAACTCTCCTTGGGGTTAGCTTAAGGTGGCAGACACTGCTATGATAACATCGATGCACCCTCTGCACCTGGCGATGCCAGCATGTGACAAAGGGCAATTGCCACTTATAGTAACTGTGGCGGTATCTTTGGGGGCTATGATCCCAAGATGAGACATTTTGGTGTCTCATCTGGGGAGCGTCTATCACCTTGGGGGTAGGGGAGCTGAAGGTTATTTATTAGGGCTCACGTGGACCAGAGATTTGGGCTTGAGCCTTTGGGCCACTATGACGTTGGGCCATCTGGAACAGGAGCCCCCCAGCTTGGTAGCAAGCGCAGGTTGGTGCCAAGATAAATGGTCTTGGGCGATACTCTCTAGCCGACGATCCGAGCGGTTGGCGGGGTGAAGGATCCCTTCATTTGGTGGTCAGTTAAGAGTCTTGGCAGTTTGAAGGGGTTCTGTGCTTGAAAATTTGGCTTCTTGGCTGGTCGTGTGGCTCACGGGGGATTTTCTATGTTGTCCACTTGTCTCTGGCAGAAAGAATGGCTTTTCAGTTTTCGAGGGACAACAACGATGGATGCCTCCATCATTGCTATTAATTGCAGGCATTCAACCGTCACGAAGCGCAGCTGATGCTCACCGGCAAGTGTACCGATCGCACAAGCAATATAATAAGTAATTAGAGTATCGTCTCCATAGGAATTGTAAACCAAGTACCACAATAATCAGTCCCCTTAAGTTGGAAAATTCAGTTGTTTTGGAAAATAGTGAATTTATGGTAAAATAAAGACAATTAGTTAAAATTTATAATTTTCAATTTAATAAGCAATGGTAAAAATAAAACTGGATTTTTAAGAGAATAATAAAAGGCATTGCAGCTAAGGTACACGCACCATATGATCCCCACTTTAAACTTTGAATTGATTAACAATGCCCATTCATCTTAATAACTTAACAAATTATCATCTAAAAATAATTAGTTAAATCTCAATCCCTTGACAATCTAACCCTTTAATCCACTTGGAACCCTAATTCCGTAGCAGTCCTGCATGAAATTAAGCATTAATCACGATAAATTAAACCACTGCAATTCACACAAGTTTAGCCCTAGAGCATGCATAAATTGTTACTTTACCCCCTTCTGGAAAATGCCTCAGTCTCCGTGTTGTAAACCTCTCCCATATTTTCTCGCAACGTCCTTTAAAACACGAGGACCTGCTCCATGCTGAAGTTCACGCGGGTAGCGCCAAATTGGCACTGCAACCGTGCCAACTCTCTCGAATTAGTACTGGAATGCATACCCACGCGGGTAGCGCCAACTTCCACGCAGGTAGCGCCGTTCTCTTTTTCAACTTTTTTCCATTTTCGTATTTCTTCACACTTTAACTTGTAAAAATTATAAAAAATGAAAATAAACTGGAATGGAAAAACTAAATAATAAAAGTGATTAATATATAGAAAATGCTCTTTTATGACTAAATTTTTATTATTTTTGTCTTGAAAAATATCACATGCCAGAGGCACATCAGCAGCGCATTAATGCGATATGAGAGGCGTCTTGTCCCCCTGTAATTACTATAGGGCCCTTAATCACAGCCGCTTATTACCTGACGATTGCGTTATCCTACGGTCAGCGTTGTGGGGTGCTACACGTGTACACCATTCTTAGCCTTTTGGCCCTATATAAGGGGTTTTCCCTTCTATGAAACCTTTTTCACTCATTTCTGTCTCTTCGTGCACTTGCCTTCTTCCTTCTGGTTTTTCGTCTTCTTTGTGAGTGGTTGTGTTGGTTCTCTTTTCTTCCGTCTTTCCTACCTCTGCAGTCTTCATTACCCCAGGTATAGTGTTTCTGGCTTGTAACTTTCTTATTACTTACTTTCCTTTGGCTTTGTTTCTGTTCTCCTCTTTCTTGTGTTGTTCGAGTTAAAGGACTTAGCTGGTTTGGTCTTTCCTGCGCTGGGGGTGGTTTTTAAAGAAGAGGAGTTTGATGAATCTTTTGGTACGTTTGACGAAGATTGTGAAGTGGGGCCGGCTATGCGAGCATTTCTCGCTGGTCGCGGTGGAGAGGATAGTAGAGCTGGGGAAGGTAGTAGCGTTCCCCAACACCGCTCTTTTATTCCTGGGGTCGAGTCATTACCCCATGGTAGGGTACCAGAGCTTCTGGGTTTCAGCGAGGAGGAGATCCAAAGTCTCTTGTCAGAGAGGGCTTTAGGTCCTGTGGTTCCGTATTCTGGTAAGGCTTCTGGTTCTGGTCTCCATGGTGGACGTGAGGCTGTAATTTATGGGAGAGCTTCCAGATCTGGTAGGCACCAGCTTGCCGGATCTAGAGGGTGACGGTTTGATTAGTCTGGCAATGCTGTTAGGCCTCGCCCTTCACGGAAGGGGCATTTCAGGTCATCTGATCGCTCTTATGATCATAGGGCTGGTTCGCGCCACCGTGCTTTGTAACACCCCATGTATACCCGGTTTGTTATCATATCATCGTATTAAGCAACGCTTAATTAAAATGCGGAATAAATTTTTACTTTCAATTATGACTTCATTATCATTAACCAAGTTGATCAACAAATCCTTTTTCAAAACAATGCCTGTTGTAAACTACAATAAGGACTAACTGAAATAACTAATATATAAAGTGTGTATCTATTCACGGATCTACAACACGTAGTTCGGAGAATATCCTGATTCATTTTACAGAATAAGTCAAAGTAAAAAAAGCATAATTAATGTGGCATGGATAATCCTTATGCTCACTAAATAAGGCAACAAAGCTCAACAGAGTCTCAGCTCAATAAACCATAAAATGAAGCTAATAAACATAAACCAGCATCCAAGCATAATCAGCATAAGCAGGTAAACAACAGTCAACTAAGCTCCGGCCTCCTGCCGCCCGAGGTCTCAACCCTCGAGGTACCTAAACCTTAAAATGTGCCCCAAACATGGGGTGAGATCTCTAAAAAGAAATATCAGTAATACAAGGTGTAACACCCCGTGTATACATGGTTTGTTATCATATCATCATATTAAGCAATGCTTAATTAAAATGCGGAATAACTTTTTACTTTCAATTATGACTTCATTATCATTAACCAAGTTGATCATTAAATCCTTTTTCAAAACAATGCCTGTATGTAAACTGCAATAAGGACTAACTGAAATACCTCATATATAAAGTGTGTATCTACTCACGGATCTACAACACGTAGTCTGGAGAATATCCTGGTGTTAGGCCTCGCCCTTCGCGGAGGGGGAATTTCAGGTCTTCTGATCGCTCTTATGATCATAGGGCTGGTTCGTGCCGCCGTTCTTAACAGCGCTCCGCTTTTGGAGTAGGGCGACTTATTCGGCCCTTATCTTCTATTAATCGTGAACCTCAGAACCTTCCTCTAGAACTTTATTACCAGCCTCGTCCCTTACAGATAATCCATCCAACCGTTGAATCTCCAGTCGCCTTATGTATGTCTTGTGGCCATATTTTTAAGATTTCCCAGTCCTTCCATCATCGTAAATATGATGAATCCACTGGCAACCGATTAGGTAGATACCACCCAGAGGATGCTCGAATCATAGGGTATGGCGTGTGGGATGCCATTTACGAAGACTTGGGGCTTTATAAGGTACCGTCTGCATGGTGCCCTTCTCCTTTAAGCTATTGAGACTTCTATACATCGAGCTCTTCAAAAACCTCTAACTCTTTTGGTTATTTCCTTTGTGTTTGAGTTATTTTGATTGAGTTTATCGGTGAGGGGATGCTGGTGGTTCAGGGAGTAGGAGTTGGGTGATACGAAGGTTCAGGGTTTGATGATTTGTTGACCTTCTTGACGTCGGTTGAAGTGTTTGGCGTTTGACTGTGTGTTTTTCACTCCCAGGTTTGATTTGTGGGTAATTTCCTGACTTATGGGGGTGTTATCCCATCTACAGGTGTCACCCTCTCAACTGCACCCTAATGTCTGGGCGTTCGTTCGAGTCTTTGAGAAGATATGCCGATATTTTGAATGGGTTTGCTCTGTACGATTATTCTTTTATTGCTTCCAGGTGTTGACCTCGTTGAAAAAGCTTGGTTGGGTTTCGCTGAAGGCGGGGGCTAAACTGGGGGAAAATATTCTCCATATACGCTGATTCATACAAAAACTGGAGGGGGACTTTCTTCTGGATACAGCCGGTTCTTGACGAGGGGAATTACCCTTCTTCGTTGATCGAGAGAGTGGGGAAAGCCGAATCAAACTGTATTGGGGTAAAGCACATTATGAGGTTCCGGTCAGTCAGTATTCGTTTGGGTACGAATCTTTGTCTTGGGAAGAGATACTGGTAGTTGACTAGTTTAGGAAGGGCTTCGAACGGTGGCCTACAAAGAAAGTGTTGTGTTATGGAAGTGTGGTTGTAACTTGATTCATTTGTGACTGCGTCATAAGTATTTATCGTCTTTACTAACGTCTGTGTCTTTCTGTCTTACAGTTGAAAGTTTATCGATGGAGGCGTTGAGAATCGTACGTGAGGCAGCTAGTGGTTGGGTTCCTCTAGCCACGCATGTTCCCACCGCATAAATAAAAGATGTCAACAAGGGCAAGAAGAAAAATGTTCATCGTCCAAAGAAGAAGATTCGATCTGCGGCTGATATTCCTGTTGTCGAGTTGGAGAAGAGGGGGGTTGGGCCCATAATTAAAGAAACAGCGAAATGGGTGGGTGGTTCTTCGGCAAGAGAGTCTATTCTCGGATCCATCTCACCTGGGCGTGAGAGTTCAGGATCAAAGAGGCCGAGAGATGAAACTTTGGTCTCTCCTGGGGGTGCAAAGACATTGCGCCTTGTTCTTAGTTTTCTAGATTTTCTAGGCTGTTGTCCGATAGCCCCATAGGACATTCTCTAGATTTTCTACCCATGCCCCTTTATGTGACTCCATTTTCTTCTGGATTCCTTTAGCTAGCATTTTGTTGGCTGATTCCACTAGTCCGTTGGACTGGGGTGTTCCACTGCGGCGAAGTGGTGTCGAATTTGCAGATCCTTCATTAGCTCCCGGAATTTGGTGTCTATAAATTGGGTGCCATTGTCTGTTATAGCCTCTCGTGGGCGTCTCGCACCATGGTTGGCCAATAAAGACCTGCCCGGAGCGCTTTCTTTGCCAGAGAGTGGCCGCCCATGTGATGGGGTTCAGACACTTCAAGAGTGGGGTTGAGCAACCTCTTTTATATAAGCGCCCATGCATCATGCAAAAGTGGGCACTTTTTCGCACTACTTTCTTGGCTTCCTTCTGGTCAGGTGGGAGGTTTACTTCTGATAGGTAATTGGCAATGGGAGTGATCCAGGTATCTTCGGCGCCTCCATCAGCTATGTCTGAAATACTCATGACGATGCATGGATTAGGCAGGTTATGTTGGATGTCAGAACGATTATTACCTAGGCTCTTTGTGCTTGTCAGTTTGGCGAGAATGTCTGCTCGTGTATTTTCTGATCGCCTAATGTGCTCAACTTCGACTGTCTCGAAGGTCTGCATTATCTCTTTAACTTTTTCCAAGTACTTGCACATCAATGGCCCTTTAGCTTGATATTCACCAAAAATTTGAAACTTCACCAACTGAGAATCACTGAAGACCTTGAGATGCTGGGCTCCTAACTCCTTGGCTTGAAGTAGACCGACTATCATGGCCTCATACTCCGCCTGATTGTTGGTGGTGTTAAAGTTGAAAGATAAAGAATGTTCAATCGCCACACCGTCTGGATTTTCAATTATCATTCCCGCGCTAGATCCTTTAAAGTTGGTAGAGCCATAAACATACAGTTTCCACGCCGCCAACATTGGGGTTTTAGTGGTTTGACTATCGGCTGTGTACGTGTGCGTCATCTCGGCTATGAAATATGTGAGAGCTTGAGCCTTAATGGCGATTATTGGTCCATAATTGATTTGGTACTCCGACAGTTCAGTCGCCCAGGACATCATTCTTCCGGCGAGGTCAGGCTTGTGCAAGACTTGGCGGATAGGCTGATTGGTCCTGACGGTGATCGGGTGGCATTGGAAATATGGTCTTAGCCTTCATGTGGCAAAAATAAGTGTGAGGGCAACCTTTTCCACTTGCTGATACCGAAGTTCAGCCACTTGCAAAACTTTGCTGATGAAGTAATTTTAAAGCGATTCATTTTAAAGGCTTCGGATTATCAAGTTGTCACAACTAAGATAACTTGAAAAATACTACGAGATTAACAAGCCGTCAAGGCTACATTAACCCTTAATTAGAAAAAATAAATAACTTAATATAAAATAATAATTTAAAACTAGCTTGGGTCATCAAGTTGTCACAGCCAAAATGGCCCAAAAAACTATGAGATTAACAAGTTGTGGCCAAATTAATACCTAATTAAGTTTCTAAATTACATAAGAAAAATTTTAATAAAACAAATAAAGAGATTAAAAACATTTAACAAAAAAGAGAGAGATTAAAAACATACAAAAGTAATAAGTAATTATAAGAAAATTTCTAATAAAACAGATAAAAAGCATAAAAAAGCATGCAAAAAATAGGAATATGCCAACCAAATTTGAGGATGATCCAACGGTTCAATTGAGAGAAATAGCTCTCGGAAAACTGCTACCCGAAATAGTGTGGTGGTCTCAAAATGAAAAACCCTCTTTTTCTTTTTCTTTTTGTATTTTTTGTCATTTTTAAATATTTGGGACAAAATTGGGTGTTCACATATATTTAATGAAAAGAATTATAAAGATAAACATGCCAATATTTAATAACAAATATAGAACCCTAAGTGCCATATTTCATGAAGCTAACCAATTACATTAATAGTGAAACTAGATTCACATACCAATGTACAGCCAAGGCTTTGATATCAATTGTAGGAACTATTGGATTTAGGTGGAAGCGATTTAAGACCTAGTACTTTGGTATGCTTACCGGCTCATCCTCGTTTCACAATTACCTCTTGACGCACAGATCTTCGTAGAATCACCTTGTGTATGATTTCCCTTCATGAACTGATTGCCTTTGCGTTACAACACGAACTCACGTATTGTTCTCTTTTGCATCATAACACGAACATATTTCTCTAGATCGGATAGATCTCTCTGCTCTATGGTAAACCTTCCAAGCTATCTCTCGAGGGAGAAGGGGAAGAGTGTGGGCACCTCTTCAGATATGAGCTTACCTATTTTGTTTATTTACCTCTGAGGTTGATGACTTAAGTGGTAAAATTTATAAGGGTTATAAGGATTCTAAGAGATTTTATCCCTTAGCTCATCGGGCTCTAGGTTTCTTGGGCTCTTCTCATACTCTTAGCTCATTTGGGTTTTAGTAAAAGAGCACAAACCCAACAAGAGTCTCACTGACCAAGTGATCACAAGTTCAATCCATATTACCCTTATTTTATTATTAAATAATAGAAAAAATATTTATCCTTTTAAATTGCACAAAATTCACTGTAATATCTAGCAAATTAAAAAATAAACATCGATAAATAAAAAAATAATTTGTTAAATATTTCTGCGAAACAGTGTAGTTTCACCTTGTCAACCCTTCAAACTAGAGGTGGTAAGAGAACCAGGGGCTTTTGGTCCGACTCGTGAAGACCTACGCTTACATGTTTAAAATTGGTTGTTAAAATGAGATTTGGATTTGTGTAAAAGGTCGTTTAATAAAAAGGCCCCAAGCTCCAATTCAAAAGCTTGGTCTTAGAGCCTATCAGGCTGACCTTTTATACTAACTTTATTTTTATTTGTTACTTTTTATACTACTCATAATAGCCATCTCTCCCTTCTCAATCCATTTCACCCCATTTTATTGGTTAAACAAACTTTTTGAATGATTTTGTTCTATATTATGCTATTTGGATATACATGAATTTATTGTCACTATTGATCGTATATTCTGTTTTGATAAATTTTTGTTGTCTTATTTTTTTTTTAACAGGCAAAACTAGACTTTTATTTTTTATAAATAAGCCAGGCCAAAGGCCGAAAATTACATTCATAACAGGTAACAGGCTAGACCAGGCTGACAGACTTAAACACAACTAAGCCTTTTAAGACTAAAGCCCAACCCGGCTCGACTCGTTAACACCCCTATTTCAATCCCACTGCCTTCTTGTGTGAGGGAGACACACTATTTATTAAATAAAAATGTTGTAGAGGGACATGATTATTTGACATTAGCTTCAAATAAAAAGTTTGACACCTCATCTGCGATTCATTAATCTTGAATTGATCTAACGACTCTGATTTGTAAGCATGTGACACCATCGATCTACCTTGATTTAAGGACCCTCAAATGAGGTATCAAACTTTAATATGATATCAATATTAAACAAAAAATTTAACACCTCATCTGAAAGTCGTTATCAACATTTAATACATATTATTTATTTTTATTTTTTGTGTAAAAAAAATTAGATAGGATTAGATGTCAATATCTCACCAAGCTAGGACAGACTTCACAATCTTTTTGAGAAATTTTGTGAAAGATTGCAGATCGCACCACCAACGAAGTTTTCACATCATAAAAACACTATTTATTAAATATATTTTCTATCTTTGATTATTTTAGTAAGTTGTATTATGTATCAAATATATTTAATTTGCAAAAAAACTAAATAATTATTTCTTTCTAAAGTTAGTGCCAGCCAGAAGACAGAATCTGACTTGGTTGTTAGAAATTGATTCTGCGGAGTTGATTGTTGGCTTTTCTTTTCTTTTTTTTGATAAACTTCTTTTTCTTTTTATTTAAAAAAAAAAATCATTTTGATAATCAATCTTTTTTTTTTTAGGATAAGATAGGAAAGAAAAGACAGAAAGAAAGGACTAGCTACCAACCAGTCTGGGATACACAGCTCCCAACTGGTCTTTCCTCAATAAACTAAAACAGAAAACGGGAGGAGAGTCTAGGATCTCCACATTCCAATCAAGGTGAGCAGAAGAAGCAGCTAGGCTATCAGCAACCGAATTGCCTTCCCTATGAACATGGGCTAGTTTCACTTTCCAGTCCCATTTTAGACAGGTCTGAATTCTCAAGACTAGAGACCGATATGGTTGAGAAGCCATGCAGTCATTCTCCACTAGCTTAATTGCAGTCATGGAGTCACTATCCAGACAAACTCTTTTGTAGCCTCTATCCCAAGCTAGTCTCAGACCTTGAAGGATCCCATTCAGCTCAACAAAGAGGGAGTTTCCATGCCCAGTGTTTTTCCTGAACCCGACAAGCCAGTTTCCTGCTGAGTCTCTGATGACTCCACCACACGCAGTTTTGCTACCATCCAAGGAGCTAGATCCATCCGTATTGACCTTGTACCAGTCAAGAGGCGGGGGGCTCCAAGTAATGCCAACCACTGTTCTGGGGCGAGGGGTGAGAGAAGCAGCTGACAACATCTTATCTGCCAAGTTCATATTATCAACCAAATTCCTGATGCGGAGAAACGTGCCAAAAGCGTTAGGGGGTTTGTTGTTAAAAATAAAATCATTCTGGTCCAACCAAATGGACCAGCAAGTAGCACCAAACCAAGTAGCTCTAGCACCATCTCGATCCCCTGAGTTCTTTCTCAGATTACTAACCATCCACTGATCCAGAGGAATATTTGAAAAGTGAGGTATGAGACCTGGTCCTAAAACCAGATTCCAAACTCTACGGGCCCAGACACAATCCCTTATCATGTCAAGACTGTCTTCATAAGGATTATTGCACCTGGGGCAAGTGGCTGTGCTGCATAATCCTCTTTTCAATCTCTGATCATTGGTTAGGATCCTGTTGTGAAGAAGAAGCCAGAGGAAAAATTGGATCTTGTGAGGCCCTTTCCAGTCCCAAGGAATACTCCAAAGATCATTGGTGGGATGAGTGGAAGCTAAAAGTTTTCTATAAGCGCTGCTCACAGAGAAAGACCCATCATTGGACTCATTCCAAATGATGCGGTCTTCACCCTCCTCTGGAAGAGGAGGAGTGTGCCCAGCTATGGTATTAGTGATATTAGGGGGGAGAAGATGTTGGAACAGATGCCATTTCCACCTGCCATGGACATCCACCAGATCGCTAACGTTCCAAGCAAGGCAATCCTCGGGGATAGGGGAAGAAGCAGAAGATAGAAGAGGGGTCAAATTGAGAAGCCATCTGTCCGTCCAGAATTTTGTTTTGCTCCCATCACCCACCAAGATTCTAGAGTTCTCCGTCACATGGTTCCAACAGTTTTGGACACCCTTCCAGAGATTAGACCTAGCTGAACGTCTTCCTAAGTTCGGGAGCAAATCATCCCCAACCCCATACTTCTTGCGAACGACCTTAACCCAGAGAGCCTCCGGTTTGGACAGGATCCCATGGCCAATCTTCATCATCATGGCTTTATTCATTAGTCTGGCTTGCTTCAGGCCAACTCCACCATAACCTTTAGGAGAACACATAATCTCCCAGCTGACCAAGTGAACTTTACGGTGATCTGGAGCTGATCCCCGGATGAAGTTCCTTGATGATTAATCCAGATCATCACACATTTGTAACGGGAGGTTAACTGATTGCATGGTGTAGGTAGGGAGAGCAGCTAACACTGCTTTTGTAAGGGTGACTCGACCCGCCAGAGAAAGAGTACGATGGCTCCAACTATTAAAGCGGCTGTGAACTCTTTCCAAAACCTGGGATAAGGAGCTCTTGGAAACACGCCTATGGTGAAGAGGTATGCCTAGGTATTTGCCCAGGTCTCCTATTAAGTTTATGTTCAGACAATCACTGATCTCTTTAGCCTTAGGAAAACAGGTATTCTTGGAGAAGAACACTCTAGATTTCTCTCTACTAACACGTTGGCCGGAAGCATGGCAGAAAGTTCTTAGCACCTGGTTAATAAGCTGGGCTTGGTCAACTGAAGCTTCCGCAAACAAGATAACATCATCCGCGAAGAAAAGGTGAGTTAGAGGAGGCCCATTCTTCTTAAGAAACACCGGCTTCCAAGCTTTGACATCTTTGGCAACCTGGATTAAGTGGCCGAGTCTTTCAGCGCACAGGACAAAGAGGTAAGGGGATAAGGGGTCACCTTGCCGAATCCCTCTTCCTGGTTTGAAATCTTTGGTCTTTGAGCCGTTCCACAAGAGGTTCATGGAAGCAGAGCTAACACACTTGTCAATCAGCTTAATCAAATTCCCAGGAAGACCAATTTCCATGAGGGTATCATGAATGAAGGTCCACTCTAAACGGTCATAGGCTTTTTCCAGATCCAGCTTTATGGCCATCCAATGCTTAGATCCTTTTTTAACTCTCATGGAATGGATGACTTCCTGGGCAATAATGATATTATCAGTCCCATTCCTCCCGAGAACGAAGCTGCACTGGTTGGGGGAGATCCAGGTCTGCATGTGATCCCTTAGGCGATTAGCTATAATCTTGGTAACAATCTTATAGGACACATTGCATAAGCTAATGGGCCTAAATTGATTAATTCTATCAGGCACCTCGACCTTTGGTATGAGGACCAAGAGTGTTTGGTTGATCTCCTCCACCTTTTCTGGCTTTGAAAAAATATCTTTAATAAGCTGGAATAAAGACTGGGAGATTGTGTTCCACTGAGTATGGTAGAAAACAGCCTGGAGACCATTAGGACCAGGGGCTTTGAATTTTCCCATGTTGAAAGTAACCTTTTTAATTTCTTCATTGGAGGGTAACCTGCCTAACACAGAAGTTATTTCATCCTCTAGCCTAGGGAAAGCATCTCTAATAGGGAAATTCTCCAAGCCATCCACCTCAGCAATGTACATCCTCTCAAAGTAGTCCACGGCCAAGTCAATGATCTCCTGGGTTTCTGCTAACCAGTTCCCCTCCTCATTCTTGAGAGCGGTTATTTTGTTTCTCCTTCTCCTAGACACTGTATTAGAGTGGTAGAATTTGGTATTTCTATCCCCCATCTTAATCCAGTTACACCGAGATCTTTGAAACCAATCAATCTCTTCCCTGATGAGGATGCGCTCCAGATCACTCCAGAGGGATCTCAACAAGATGTCCAGGCTGTGATTGTATCGGTAACTGATTTGGTCCTCAATACCTTTAATTCTAGCATGTAACCTGTTCATCTGCCGCTGATTTATTTTGAAAGTACTGTTATGCCAGTCGTTCGACCACATTTTTGCAAAACTTGATTCGTGCAGTAGGAATACAAAATTTAATATTCTCAAAATGTAAGTACACATTTTCAGACAACATTTTGGCTCGAACGAGATTCAACTTCATGTAAAATCTAAATCAAACATATATAGATAATTTTCCAACCTACTTTACTAGTACTCGAAATTTTTTTACTGCGATACCCAAATTTGTGCGCATAATTACAAACCATAAGCCCTTTAAAATCCAAACTAGTTCTTATTTTGTAATATTCATTTACAAAGCATTATCCTTTTACATACCTAAATAATTATCTCACCCGTTTTGGGATTTATCATTTCAGGAACCATAAAACTGGAGACAGAGCCAATTAGATATTAAAAACATGCATGTGGACTATTTTGTTGCTTGGAATAAGTGTCTAAACCTCTATGTATTCTGTTGTGCTTATATGTAAGTTCATGGCATGTAAAGATGTACACCCTAGGGTGCCTTGTATATTTATGGCTGATGTACCTTGTGTTTGAATGTGATACAAATTTTGTTTGATTGGATGTATGTGAGAATATTAGACAAGAAATATAATAAAAAAACCAATTTAACTCATCAACAACTTAATCTTGTAAGTGATGGATCAATCAATGATTTTTCTGTTATATTTTTTCTCTAACAACACCTCAATGCATTGTGCTAGGGATTAGGGAGGTATGCACTATCCCTTTATTATTTGTATTTGAACTTAGCCTAGCACCTGAGGGTGTGTTAATTTGGGAGTCAATATTAAGAAGAAAATGGAATGAAGGGGAAAGTTTTTCTTATGCCTTTCCTTGTCCATGAGTTTTAAAAAATAAGGCAAGTTAAAAGGAGATTTTGTAAAACCCTCTTGTAATTTTCTTACCCTTAAAATCAGAGTTACCCCAATTTAGGGGTCTGAGAGAAAAAAAATAATAAATTACTTATGTACCTTTACTTCTTTCTCATTTTTTTTTATTTTAACTCTTTCTTAAAATTATTTGAATTTATTTTATGAAACTAATTTTGTTGTTTTTTCCAATTGCATTATTTTGAGACAATTGATTTACTTTTCTATATGTGATTTATAATTTTTGTAATAATTTTAATTTAGTTATAATGTGAATCAGATAACTTTAGAGAGAAAAAAAATTAGAGAGAGAAAAAAATTGTTAAAGGGAAAATTATTTTTTAAATGTGAAAGTTACATAAATAATCTTTTAGAAATTTCGAATTTAATTTTATTTGTAAAATATTATAATTATATTAATTTTTTAAGAAAAGATAAAATTATAAAAATATCTCATTAACTCTCTAATTTCTCCCTTATCATATTTAATTTTAACTTCTAAACGGGAGAAGGTAATATCCTTTATTTTCCTTCCCTTCTTTTCCCTCCCTTCCTTTAGATCCCCTTCCTTTCATTCCCCTCCAAACTCTCGAACACACCTTTAGAAAATTTAGTTAATACACTAAGCGGAGATGGATTGGTTTATTTAATATCCTCCAAAAAATAATTTGATCTTGTTTAAGGCACAAGATGGTTCAAGAAAACCCTTGACGCATATCCCAACAAAAATAAGCTTAAGGCCATATAATTATAGGGATTTGCATTAATCATTTAACCTGACATAAAAAAGTTTACTACACACATAACATTTTGTGGGATCCACACTTTTTGAAACAAATAAAAAATAAAAAAATTAAGGCACGCAAAACGAATCTCTATAATATTATACAATCATTTTTCCTACAACATAACTCTTATAAAATCCATAATTATATGCATGCAATTAAAGTTCCTAATGGCTTTTGACATTTCAAGAAGAAACTCAATCTTCTTTGTCCCCAGCCTGTTCTTCTCTACATTATGTCAACACAGTGGCGGACCTAAAAAATTTTATTTATGTATGCACACTTAAGGATGGGATTCAGGGGCAGCATCCCCGAAGATTTTTTTAAAAGAAAATTTTAAATGTATTTTGCCTTCATAGTATGTTGGCTTGCGCAAATGCAATTGATGGGCATATATATGTTAACGCTTCAATCCTATAAGTTTTTTTTTTCAAAGAAGATTTTAATTCATCAAAATTTCAAACACTTTTACGATTTTACGATTTTCTTTATGTTAGAATTTTACGTTTTATGATATTTTGTTCTCCTTTCCTAATTTAGGTAAGATTTCAATTTTAACTACCATGATTGAGCTTATATTTACTTTTTTGCAATGTGAGCCGCCTTCGTGTCAACAGCACGATAGCAATGTTGTTATTCTTTCTGTACATCGTAAGCAGATTGAAATATTATACGAAAAAAGCGTTTAAAATAATTTCAATTAATTTTCTGTCAACATGGCAAATCGGACGGTCATTCCTTCCTAAACATTGATTATTTTTTATATTATGTATATAAAATAATTTTTTTGTAATAATAATAATATATTATTTGTCCTAATAGTTAGCCTTTCTCTCAAAAGCACTTGTAATAATCAATCCCTTCTGTTAATCCTAAAAATAATAATAATTTTAATATTTACTTTTACTCCTATTATAAAAATTCATGGGTCTGCCATTACGACACGAATAATCTTATTTAAGTGTTTCAAACAAAATTCTCGACTCAAACATGTGTCATTCACGGTGACAAAAATCTTTCATCTATATTTCTTTTGGTTACAATCTTCCACTTCCACCTATATGTAATAATTAAGTCGTTGAATATAAATAAAGGTCGATACTTTTGTTTACCAGATGAAGATGCATGTAGCATTAAACCGACAAATAGCGATTCTTTATAGCCCTTCTTTTAACATAAAAATGTGGTTGAAGTGTGTGTGATTACAAAAGATATAAAGGTGTATCATTTTAAGATAGAGAAAAAGATAGATAAATGAGGAGAGAGATGACAAAAAAAAAATGAAGGTGTGGGTCTCATCTTTTTGTGAGAGTAAAAGGATATAAGTTGTGTCATTTAAAAGGATAAACTTTTTTCCTTAAAAATATGGGATTTGATTTTCTCATGTTGCATGAGAATTCAATTTTCATGTTGTGACTCAACTAGTGGTGGGCCCCATATTTATTAAAAAAAAAGTTTTGCACGTAAATCGAAAGGTCACAAACATGAGAGTTGAATTCTCATGCAACATGAGAAAATTTTTTCCCTAAAAATATATAGAGATATAAAGGTGAAAAAACCATTTGTCCATCCCAGAGCACGTACCTAGGTGCATCCCCAACCACTGAGAATTGAAGCCTTTGGAAATATCTCATATAGCATTTTTAATACTACTAATCTGCTATCGTGATAAGTGGAGAAAGTAATTAATAAAGTTGTGGGAATAGACTTTTGTCCGCAGCTTTTGCCTTAAATACAGCCTCTATATATATATATATATATATATATATATATATATATATGGAAAAATATTTCTCAAACAGCTTGAGATAAGTTTATCTCAAGCTAGCCCCAAAACTACGTCGTTTTGATTAATGAAGGGTGTTTACGTAATTTTAGGTGAATTAATGAATGATGTTTTTATAATTTTATTTATTTTTATATCATATACATTTTACTGAAATACCCTTCATTAATTCACTTAAAATTACATAAATACCCTTTATTAATCAAAATGACGTACTTTTGGGACTAGCTATAGATAAGCTTATCTCAAGCTGTTTGTATAAATCTTTACCCCATATATATATATATATATATATATATATATATATATATATATATATATGAGGTAGGATCCTTTGACACCTCACCTGAGAGTCGTTAGATCAAAAAAGATCAACGGTGTCACATGCTTACAAATCAGAGTCGTTGATCCTTTTTGATCTAACGGCTCTCAGGTGAGGTGTCAAAGGATCCTACCTCTATATATATATATATAAAAGATATATATCAATCATAATTATCTCTTTAAGGCGAGTTGACTTTTCGGTATCTCCATAAGTTTCTATGGGACTAATCTCGAGTCGAGTTTTAGTCACAGTTAAAGCTCTTTGCCCCAACGGTTTACATTGAGATGGGTTATTAGGTGCGTGATACATACGCGCGTTTTCTTTTTTTCTCTGCTAGGGCACAGCAATGAGTTCAACTAAGGAAGACCTTGGAAAAACAACACAAATGGCCACGGATACTCAGGAGTTAATGAGGAGAAGCATCAAGCGATCGAAAAATGGGGAGGAATTTTCCCCAGATTCTTCCAATAGAGGAGCTAGCTTGGGAAATGTCCAGACGTGGATACCATCGGGGAAACCGAAGACTTTTGCAGTGGCACTCGGATCTGAGGGAATCTCGATGGGGGAAGATGATACTTGGAATGAAGACACCATGGATGAACCTTGTGAGCCTCTTGATCCTGCATAAGGTATCATTAATGATTTGGGCTTCCAAACTATCTACGGAGAAGATGGCTCTATCAGATTTCGTTGTACTAAGGAAGTCAAGCAATGGTTGAGGAGTCCGTGGAAGAATGCAATCATTGTCAAGATCTTGGGGAGGAAAGTGGGTGTCATGTATATGAAGATAAAACTTGAGAGTTTATTGTCGAAGCTAGGCTCTATTGTGGTTGCGGATTTGGGCAACGACTTTTTCTCAGTCAAGTTTTCGAGTGTGGAGGATCTGAATCTAGCTTTAACGGGAGGCCCATGGGTCACTACCTTGCCATACAACGATGGGAGCTGTTTTTCAACCCTTACAAAGCAAATATCCATGCAGTTGCTGCTTGGATTCGGCTACAGGTATCCCGTTAGAGTTCTGTGTTCAATCTGTTTTGAAAATGATTGGTAGTTCAATTGGTAAAGTGTTAAAGGTTGATAAGACTACATCATTGGGTGATAGGGGAAAATTCGCTAGAATTTGTGTTGAATTAGATTTATCTAAGCCGTTGAGGGGAGAATACATCCTAGAGGAAGAAGTCTTCAAAGTGGAATATGAAGGATTGTACTTGATTTGCCTTAAATGTGGTAAATACGGCCATAACATAGAGAAGTACTCTAGCACTACGAAACCGGTTGAGGTTCATACTATGCAGGACCCCATGACAGAAGAAGACAAGCCTAGATGTAGCCAAGGAGTGGGCCCCTGGATGGTGTTGCAGAAGAAAAAGTTTTCTAAAAAGCAACCTAACACTTAGAATGATAGGACAGAGGGCATAACCTTTGGAGATGACATCTCTAATAAGAAGAATATCAGCCCGAGGAAAAAATCCTTTGTGACTAATGTGGGGCCTTCTACTTCGAGTCTCCAGCCTATAAATAGTCCCTCTGGACATGGGACAGGGGAGCAGAAAGAGAATAAAGAGGGATCCTCCCATCAGGCTTATACTCTGGTAGCAAATAAAAAACCTGTTTTGGGTTCAAAAAAGTCTCCTGGTAAGGGTACCTATAAACCAAAACTGCAAGATATGAGCAGTGCTTTCGAGTTTGCTTCCAAGCCCCAAGCAATCGCTCAAAGCTCTAAAGCATCAGAGCTCCCTTCATCCAATCCTGTATTCAGGAAGAAACTTCTTATCAGGGGTTCTAAACTCCCAGATTCGATTAGTTGCCCTGTGAAGGAGCTTCATTCTCTTGAGGCAGAAAAGGACCTCTGTTCTAAAATTGCCATAACCAAGATCAGTGAGAAATCAGATTCTCCGTCTAACAGTGTTGTAAGTGTTGTGGAGGGGGTGACTCTTGACATGGATATTGGGAAGTGTAATATTGCAGGAAAAATTTCTGGGGACGACCCTCCTGCTAGAGTAATTTTGGAGGGAATGGACATGGAGAATTGTAGCAGCTCTGGGGTTTTGGACCAGTTGATTGAGAGTGTCCAGGTTCTCAGTAATCCTGGATCCGAGATGGTTATCCAATGAACTGCCTAGTTTGGAACTGTAGGATGCTGCCAAGAAATCTTTTAAAACATCCCTTACAAATTTTATTAGGAAATACAAAGTCAGTTTGGTTGCCATCTTGGAACCAAGGATTAGTGGTGTTTCTGCCCATAAAAAAATAAAACAGATTGGGTTCAAGCATTTTGCTATTGAAGATGCTGTTGGTTTCTCTGGGGTATCTAGATTTGCTGGAAGGATGATTTCTGTAATATCTCTATCATCGAGAAAGCTATTCAGTTTATTCATATGTCCTGCTACTTAAATACTGGCAGTTCTTTTTTGATTACTGTAGTCTATGCTAATCCTAGGGAGGAAATCTGTGAGTCTCTTTGGATTGACAGAGAATTAGTGATAGCGTGGTGGGGCCTTGGGTCATGATGGGTGATTTTAATGAAATTGCTTCTGTGAAGGAGAAAAGATGAGGTGCCCCTGTGAATGTGACTATATGTCAGAATTTCTCAAATTTCCTTAATGACTGCAATTCTTTGGACCTGGGCTCTGGTGGTTCTGCTTACACTTGGAGGGGGCCAAAGTGGCTTCACCTTGACAGGGTCTACAAGAGGCTTGAACGTATCTGTGCTAATGCTGAGTAGAGAACTGCTTATGGTGAAGCCTTTGTGAAAGCTCTGCCTAGTCTCAACTCTGATCACAACCCCCTTCTGCTATCCTTGTTTCCTCAAAAATAACTTATATCCCCCCATCAAGTCAGTTTTGTTCCCAACAGACATATTCAGGACAATATTGTCATTGCTCAGGAGATGGTCCACTCTATGAATAGAATGAAAGGTAAACGAGGGTTCTTCACTATCAAGATTGATCTTGAAAAAGCTTATGACCGAATGTCTTTGAGCTTTACTCATAAAGTTATCTCTGAGATCAATCTTCCAGAGTCTTTGGTTAATTTAATTATGCAATGTATCCCCTCGACTGAACTAGAGATTCTCTGGAATGGGTCTAAGGCTGGGAAAGTCATTCCGAGTAGAGGTCTGAGACAAGGGGATCCTATCTCGCCCTATATTTTTGTTCTTTGCATGGAAAAGCTTTATCATATTATAGCTGATTCCATTGAGAAGAAAGAATGGAAACCGATGACAGCTGGCAAAGGTGGTCCTAGAATTTCCCATCTTTTTGCAGATGATTTGTTGCTATTCGGGGAAGCTAGTGTGGCTCGGATTGGAGTTATCCTGAACTGTCTTAATATTTTTGGAAAAAATTCTGGTCAAAAAGTCAGCTATCCCAAATCCAACATTTTCTTTTCCAAGAATGTTCCTCCTAAGGTTGTGAATCCTATTGTGGCTCTTAGTGGATTCGCACAGGCAAAGAATATCGGACGATATCTGGGATATAGGATGAAACATGGCAAAATTAGCAAGAGTCATTATGGAGAGATTATGGACAGGGTTAACAACAGACTTCAGGGCTGGAAAAAGCAATGTCTTTCTATGGCTGGGAGAGTCACTTTGGCGAAAGTTGTGTTGTCAGCCATGCCTATGTTTCATTTGCAAAATAGCCTTCTCCCTAAAGGTCTTTGCGATGACATTGAGAAGCTTCAAAGGAGCTTCATTTGGGGTGATTCTGATACTCAGAAAAAATTCCATGCTGTAAATTGGGAGCAGCTGAAGCTTCCAAAGAATCAAGGGGGTTTAGGAATCATAAACCTCGGAGTTCAAAATGAAGCTTTTCTCCAGAAATGTGCATGGTCAATCATTCAGTCTCCTTCTCACCTTTGGGTAAAGTAAAAGTTCTGACTTCTAAATATGGTAGGAAGAAAGATTTTTCGAAAGAGACCATCTATAAATCATATGATTCTCATCTCTCGAAGAGTCTTTGTAAAATTTGGCCTGCCATGCTAAACAACCTGGATGATTATTTTAGCTCTTTGTTTTTTGAGAATTGTGATTGTTTCTTTGTGAATCTAAAACTTAAATCAAGAAATTGCAAGAACAGAGGAGTTATCCCCTATAGCCCTTGGATGTAGAATTTTGATAGCAATAACAAGATTTGAAACAAGTAAATTTGTATTTGTTGTCTTACGTTTTTTTTTTGTTTTTTTCTGTTTGATTGTCTCGTGCGCTTCTGGGATTTGTATTTGAAGTGCTTAACTTCAAATATGCCACAATAAGAGAGAACAAAGGAATGCTAAGACGGAAAAATCAGAAAGAAAAAATAAATTCATCCTCTTATTCTAAAGCAATATCAGCACATGCAATACATCTTTGGTAGCTATGATTTCCTTGCAATTTGTGAAGCTTCCAATTAATGGCTTGCCTGAGAAAGTTCCATTTAACCCTTTCAGTTTTTTTTTTTTTTTCTATAACTTTAATCGTACAATTGTAGCTCTTTCTTTGTCTCTTGTTCAGTTTTATGATACAATGGTGTAACATGCTAAGTGGCCTAAGTAGGTAACAATTAGTAGGTCATGGTATTAATTCTTTCATGACTAAAAAAAAGAAAAAAGAACTTCTTCGGAGATATGCAAGAAATACATCTAGGGACCTACGGAAGAATTGTAGTGCAAATGTGTAAAAAAAAAATAAGGTAAAACCATTAGTAATAAAATGATAAAATTATGTTAATGTGAGGTCATATGTGCATAAATGTATGTAGGTAACTGTAATCAAATTAAAAAAAAAAAACAGAGAGAAAAAAACATAATCAATTCTTTTCAATGTGTGGCTTAATACCGAGGTAGGGTAAACTAATTAATTGTGGCAATTAAATTTTGAACAATTTATTCTACTTTCAATTCTATGTTTACAAGTCCATTTGGTTAAAAAGATATATACAGTACTCAATTATTGTCTTAGTGCAATGTTTGCCATTGCAGTGAGGAATATTTGATGAAGAAAGTAAGGCTTAGAGATTTGGTGTGGGTGGGCAATCCAACAATGGATAACATCTTTCATTTCCATTGAGCACTTGATATTTGGATAAAAGAAATATTTCTCTCTCCTATGTATACAAATATCACAATTATTTGTGAATTTCTATTGGCTGATAGCACCAAACAAATGGTGCTACAGTTGTATATTAGATATTTCCCCTGGTGTAATTGAACAAAAACAAATTTTTAAATATGTGAATTCAGATTCAAAGGAAATACGAGAAGTTTCTATCTTATTGTAACAATAAATTATGTATTATCAAGACAAGCTCAAACCATAACAAGAAATTAGTATAACTGACTGGTAAAGGAACAGAAAGATATTTGCTTTCATTACAAGTGACAATAGCAATTACAGCATTGGAAACAAAACCTTGTATCGTTCATTAATCATCTGGAGATGGAGCAACAGCTGGTGATGATGAAGGAGCTTGTGTTTGATCTACACGCTGAAATCCAAATTTCTTGATGAGTTCATTGGCAATTAGCTCATTAGCACTGTCTGAAGGATGATACTCATCCCAAAAAACGTACTTGCTTCTATCTTTGCAGAGTTTCGATGCAGGTATACAAGTAAGAGCGGGTCGAATACTCCCGAAGGAGCAACAGGGTGAGTCTGCGTTTTGGAATCCTACATTGAAAATGTTATTTCAATGAAAATTATTTTAAGATTTTGAAATGGTGTCAAGTCTTCAAAGCATAATGACATTGTGAAACATTTATAACTTCTTAATCAAGGATACTAATTCCCAATGATTTTCAAAGTATTATTGTCATGAATCAACTCTTCCTAAAGTTTAAGATATTAAGATAGTGTTCTAGTTTTTTTGTTCTTAAAACTGTTTTGTAAAATAGTTATGAAAATAGTTGTTTTCTATGTTTTTTTCTTCTTGAAAGTTAAAAACCAAAACAGGAAACAAAAACAACTCAGACATGTTCTCTAAATTTGATTTTAAAAACAAAAAAATAGTTATAGTTTTCAAAATATTTTTTACAAAACAGGTCGTACCAAACGAATTTTTTAGTTTTTTTGTTCTGAAAACTAAAAAATTATTTTTAAAAACAATAACCAAACAGAGCCTAAGTATTTTATATTTTATTTCTAATATGCCCCATCATGCTCGAAGCATCAAATTTTTCCTAACGCTTAAATTATTAAATGAAAACACAAATGATTATGGGCTTTTTACCCTTCTAATGCCAAAACCAAGACATTTAACCGGTTTAATATTTTTGGCAAACTATTTATCAATCTAATGTGAGTGAAATACGCATGAGAAATGTGTGCGTTTAAGTCGCGCATCACTCGATGCGCAATTTGTGCAAAATTCCAAAAGGCCACTGTCACGTATCGTGCTCTGCAAGATGTATATAGGGTGCGTGCACAACTTGAACGCGCATGGCTAGGGTGCATGTCTTGCATTGTATTGATCTTAGCACATGTTGCGTTTGGAGGTGATGCAAGATTTATTAGATTGGTAAATAGTTCACCAAAATTGAGAATGGTGAAATGTTTGTATTTTGGCATTAAGAGAGTCAAAAACCATGATTATGTATTACATCTCAAACGCATTTTTTTATGTGTTCTACAGACATAGACGTATCAAATTCATTTGAATAATTGCTAATGGTTTAGGTTTAGATAATGGTCTATGCATCTGGTGGATAAGGAAAGCAATATAAGTACTTACCATGCTTATTTGGGTTGCTAATGACATCATTAACAACGTCATATGCATCTCCAAATCTGTAACTTGAATTGGGAAGTTGCTTCCCCAAGTTATCTACTAACTTGCTCGTAGCTTTATTAAAGCTAAGAGCCAGTTTGTTTGTTTTGTCTTGACAATTCCCAGATGAACTAAGCACCCTTTGAAGAGGAATGCAGCCCATTGGGCCCAGCCCAAACACCATCAATTGCCTTGCTCCTAAGTTATGCAGTAACTAAATAGCACAAAAGCATAATTGAAAAGATTATTAGATGCCAAAATGAAGCAGAAAGAAATGGTGAGTATGAATAGATTAAATAAACCTTCAGTTGTTCTTGTAGTGTTCCTATCAAGTAGTTCACGAAGGTTTCATCATTGTATGTCCATGAATCACTGTAAACAGGCATCAAGTAGTTGTTGATGAAGTCATTGCTGCCTAAAGCAACAACATAACGAGCTCCTTTGAAAAACTTATCTGCTTCCTCATTTCCAATTTTGCTTCTAATTAGTACTTGTGTCCCCTGAAACAGCTCAATTTGTTTGTAGAGAGAAAACCTTTGAATCTGCGAGACAGGAACAATTTTTCATTCAAACTATACTAGTGTCTTGCTATGATTACTAAATGGTTATATGATATAAATAGCATGAAAGTTCACACTAGTCAACTTACAAAATAACTGCCAGTTTCATTCAATATGCCGCCACCCCCAGAAGCAT
>JAVKPL010011214.1:0-11578 GCA_032173675.1 Gastrolobium villosum
AACAAATCAGCTGACCGGTAGAACACGGCCCAAAGTGTGACTTCCCGCATCCCGAGCATCTAGGAGCAGGAGGTCTAGCTGCGTTTCCTTGAGTAGCATTCTTTCTAAACTGATTTGGCGCTTGCTTAGCCGCCAACTGTTTGCCCTTGCCCTTGTTTGCAAAATTTTTGTTCTTCCAGGTAGTAGAACCGCCAGTACTCTGTGGTACTTCAATCTTGGCCTTCTTGGCCTGACTCGCACGGCAATTGTCCTCGATGTCGCGGCACTGCTGAACCAACGCCCCGAAGTCCCTCGAAGCAGAACCAGCAAGATGTCCGGTTATATCCTCATTGAGTCCCCTCCGGAACTTGGCCGCAAGAAAAACGGGAGTCGGCCTCGCCATGCGGAAATGAGCGAACTTGACCAGCTCATTAAACTTGGCCAGGTACTCGTCGACAGACAGCGAGCCCTGTACCAACTGGTCAAACTCTCCCTGCTTCCTCTCCTGTGAGTCATAGGGAAAGTACTGACCCAGAATGCTCTCCTCGAAGAATGGCCACGAAATCACATGGCCCTGCATCTCGTAGATGTGAGAAAGGTTGGTCCACCAATCATGGGCCTCGCCCTCCAGCATGTAAGTGGCGAACAACAGCTTCTGCGGATCGGTGCACTGCATGATCCAAAAAATCTTGTCCAGAGCCTGAAGCCATCTGGCAGCAGCAATGGGATCATAAGATCCGTCGAAAGTAGGTGGCTTATGCTTGCGGAAAGCATTCAGCCGGCGATCGATCTCGTCACGATCCTCAGCAAATACGGGGATAGTCTGCATAGCCCCCGTCAAGTGACTGCCCTCACCCATCTGACTCTGGGTGTCCTCCTGTTGAGTAGGCGGAGGTGGAGGCGGTGGCGGCGGTGGAGGTGGTAGAGGACACTGGCCAGCAGCAGGACCAGCCCTCAACTCCTCCAACATGACCCTCATCATAGTCATGTTGGCCATCCGGTTCTCCTCCAGAACCTCTGCCGTGGCTTGCCGGTTCGCATCTCGAACAGCGTCCAGCATCGCCTGGTTTGCCAGCCTCGTGGCTTCCTGGTCGGCTAGTCGGGCCGCCTGCATCTCAGCCAATGCAGCCAGGATAGGATCCGATTGATCCTCGCTCGTACTCGTGTTCCTCCTTGGTGGCACCATGACTCTGCACAAGTTACACAAAGAATGAGTTGATCAGGCCCACGCCATGTGGTCACATATGCATCATCATAACACACACCAATCAGAGAGAACGCAAAGTAGACACGCAACGACACATCCTAAGTTATTGCAATACATACAGGCTTTTCCCTAGAAAGTGCTCTGATACCATAAAATGTAACAGCCCGTGTTAACCCGGATTGTTAACATACTATCGTATTAAGCCATGCTTAATAAAAATGCGGAATAACTTTTTCTTTAATTCAATTATGACGTCATTAACCTTAGCCAACTTGATTACTTAATCAATTTCATAAAATACTGCCTGTGTGTAAATTGCAAGACCACTAACTGAAATACCTCATATATAAATAATAAGTGAGTATCTAAAGCCACAGGACTACAACACGTAGCCTGGGTCAAAATCCTGATACTTTAATTACAACATCGAATTAAAAGACAACAGTCAAACCATGTGGCATGGACAAACCCCATGCTCACCAAATAAGGCAACACTGCCCAATAACAGTCTCAACATATAACTCAAACAAAGCGGAAAACATAACAGCAGTCAATCCAGCAGAAAAGCATATCATAATATCAACTCAGCTCTGGCCTCCTGCCACCTGAGCCCTCAACATTACCTGATCCTGAAATAAGCGTCCCCAAACGTGGGGTGAGATCTCTAACAAGAAATCTCAGTAAGACAAGGGGTCCTCAAGGAGTTTCCACCCCAAGCTCACTTACATGTGTAATATAAGTTCAAAAACAGTATTTACAATATAAGTTCCAAAACTATGCGATGCAGCAATTAATCATGCCATGTGTGTTTATCAAATCTACTGGCCAGAGAAATGTAGGAATACGTCTATACCTACATGAGTACATGGACGCTACCTGTACCTCACCCACAGCCTCACCATCTTGTATGTACTACATACTCAGGCTTACCGTATAGGTGGACACCACATGCATCTCACAATAGCACATTGCACATAAATAGCTCAACAGCATTTCCAAAATATTAAAGCATGTAACACAGCATGCATAAACCCATCCCCATGGGACATGGTGCAACAACAAAATGGCTAAACCGAGGACACGAAGCTAGCTATCCAAGCCAAGAGTCCAACCACTCACAAGTCCAAAAACAGCAGTATCACAATCTGATATGGACCAATAATACATCAATATTTATGCACCACAAGCATACAACTTAAAGACTACGCCTTTCCTTTACGTTTTACGTCTTAAGGCTTCCAGCAAAGCCATAAGCCCTTAATCATATGATTCAGACTTAGTTCATTAATTACAGAAGTTAAACTTCCTTAAACTAGGGTCCACAAACCCCCAATAGCTTACTGTTCATACAGCACAGCTACTGTCTGCGCAAACCCAGGATATCCGGATATCATGAGGGACATATCCGGATATGCCATATCCGGATATCACACTGGACATATCCGGATATGCCATATCCGGATACCCAGATCCCATATCCGGATATCAATATCCGGATACCATATCCGGATACTGATATCCGGATATCTGTTCGACAAATATCCGGATATCTCACGACAGAATGCAGTTTCTGCATTTCGTGAATATCCATCCCAAAGATCCAACTTTTAACACATGTACACGTTAAAGCATGCATCTTTAAGCATAAATGAGTTCACTTATGTGTTGGTTATGTGTTAAACCCATTAACATACCAAGATACCACCTTTAGGCCATAAAAACACATGATCAAGTTAAGGTGACTTACCCCAAAGCTTAGTCAGTAGTTCAAGGTGTCTATGGAGCTCTCAATACTGCACACAAGTCCAGCACACCCAAGGACACGAAAATGCCACACCAAAGGTTGGTTCTTGGCACCAAAGGAGGCTTCTTGAAACCTCTAATGGCATGAACAATGGTTCATAACCATGGAGACAACACCACAGCCCACTAACAGCCCTCACCCAGCACCTCAACTCAGAAAAGGTGACACCACACTCACACAAGACACACTCTAGTTGCTTGGAAGAAGGAATGGTGAAGAAGATTGAAGAAGGAAGGTCACCAAGCTCACAAATGGTGAAAGAGAGCAATGAAACAGTGCCAAACTCTCATAAAACTCAGCCTCTCACGTAGGAATAGTGGCTGCCTAGGGTTGTGTGCCTTGGTGTGTCTATTTATAGGCACATGGCCACTTAGCGCGCAGTATTAGCCTTAATAGCAAAGTAAAAGATCTTGATCCCAAACTTTGGAATCTAGACCTACGCATTTTTCTAAGAATTGTCATATTTTTATTTTATTTTTCGGAGCACCTTTCCGGTACGCGCTTTTCCATAGCCAGTATCAGTTCTGGCATCAGATTACGTCATTTTGACTTGAAACTTGTTTTATAAGTCCTACATAATATTCTAGTAATTATCATGCATTCGTTATAATTTTCCGGGATACTTTTCCGGTACGCATTTATACCGAGTAGCAGAACCGGTATCTGCGCTTTTCTTCCGAAAAGCGACTTTCAGCATTCTTACTCACTAATTGTAATTATTTAAGCCTCATAATAATTATTAAGGTCAATTATGGAATTATTTCCTAATTATCATAATTAACTTACTAATTACCTTAATTAACGGTGCGGGTTCTTACATTTACGGAAAAGGTTATTGTTATAAAAAGGAATATGATAAAAGAAAAAAGTTGCCGTAATTTAATTAACCCAATTACTGTGATTGTAACTGCGCTTAATATCATAATCAATGTTAATAATACCGGTACGTAACGGGCTGTTATATTTTATGGTATCAGAGCAGTTTTGTGAAGGAAACTCTGATTGTGTATGTTTGTATCTTGTGTGCCATAGCTATCTGTGAACTATTTATGATTAATGTATATGTGATTCCTCAGTGTGGGTCTGATCAACTCATTCCTTTGTGTTACATGTACAGATATCATGAGTAGGGCGCGTGGTCGCCGTGGGGCACGTGGTGCAGGTCCTTTGCCACCGGATCCGGTCACTGCAGTCCTGAATGCTCTGCAGGCGGAGACGGCTGCAAATAGAAATATGACTGAAAACCTGATGAAGACTAATCAGGATATGATGCAGGCCTTTATGGCTGAGATGAGGGCTGATAGAAACCGTCCAAGGAGGGATAATTCACCTCCACACACGGCTACGGTGACTCCTACACCGACGCCATCTGTTACTCCTCAACAAGGGGAGAGTGGGGCTAGTCACCACACTGGTGAGGCTAGTCATCATACCACTGACCCTAGCTATGTTCCTGATCCGTCATCTGTTGCCCAATCCACTGGGGCTGCGGGACAGGTAGTTGATAATGCTGATGATGAGCGTAGGCTCATATCCTTTAGGAAACATAAGCCACCCGCTTTTCTGGGGTCAAGGTGTTAGCATATGGGTGTCCTAAAGACAATCTTTTGATTAAATAAAGGACACTAGATGTAGAACTTTGTTTGTCGCAAATAAATGAAAGCACTATTTATTCAGTTTCATATTGTGTCTCGATATTACTGTTAATATTATATGAACGAACTGGATAAACCCCTTGGAATAGAACAGGTATCTCTTGAGTATCTGTGATGAGATCACGATCATGAGGATTCAAGGATATTGCATGTCTATTCCTAATTATATGTTCCTAGTCTAGAGACACTGAGTTTGGGGATCAGTGATCTCGAGTAAAGACTAGTACGACTTATCTACTTGTATATGTGATATGCGGTCAGCATATAGGAAATTACAAGGCAAAAAGAGGAAGAAAATGACTCAATCAATGCAAGAAAAGCAGAGAAAAAGAGTAAAAATATCCAAAGTCTGAATATCAAAGAAGATGAACAAAAGGAGGCAAAAACATATCAAAAAGACCTAGGTTCCCGCGCTCTCAGCGCGGGAGTGGCGCTGAGAGAGCGAGAAAGCAAAAATTGGCAGAAGGAACCGCGCTCACAGCGCGGGGATGGCGCTGTGAGCGCGGGAAGTGAAAAAGTGGCAGTAACTCCCACGCCCTGAGCGCGGGAGTGGCGCTCTGAGCGTGGGAGGCGCGAAAGTGAGAAGATTCAAAAATGCAAATTAGGTCAGAATCTCTCTTATAAAAGGAGACTCAACCTCTGAAGATATCATCTCAGAACACACATCACAAGACCTAGAGGAGGCGTTCTTCGTGTTCATCACTCTGTTCTTGTATTCTTCTTTATTTTCTTTTTCTAGTTTATGTTGAAATCAGATCAGCAATCATGATGTTGATTGGCTAGATCTATTTCTGTAGTCAGGGGCATGATCCTTTTGTAAACAATTGTTACAAGGATTGAATCATTCTATGTATTGAATTAATATATTTCATCTTTTATCTTGAGCGTATTGATATTATTTCTATTAGATCTGATCAACCTAATAGGGAATAATATTCTGGGGATCAGGATTCACAATAGGGATGTTGGAATACTGATCCTGAAAGGAGATAAAGATGACTCTCCATGCATGTTCTAGGGATAGACTTGTATGGATTGCAGTCGTGGGATTTATCTACATAATGCTTATTTTCAGGCGGAATTACTAAGGGATTAGGGTTCCAATTGAAGTAAAGGGTTAGATCGCCAAGGGATTGGGATCTAACTAATTATTTCTAAAAGATGATAATTTGTCTGAGTTGTTAATTTCAATAGGTTTTATGAATCAATCCGAAGTAAAATTGGGAACAATTGGTGAATGTACCCTGACTACAGTCTTCTTCATCACTTTTTCTACAAAAACATCTCTTCATCTATTTTAAATCTTTTTCAGAAAAATACAAAAACAAAGCTTTTACTTTTATTGTTATTTAATTTAAATTACAATTATTTGTCAACAACCAATCGATTTATCTAACTTAAGAGGACTGGTTATAGTAGTAATTGTTTATCAATCCCTGTGGAGACGATACTTACTTATCACTTTATTACTTGGAACGATCGGTGCACTTGCCGAGATCGCAACAAGTTTTTGGCGCCGTTGCCGGGGATTGTGTTTACAATATTACAAATAACCTTAGATTCTTGAGATTAGATTTTTATTTTATTATTCTTTTATCTTGATTGTGTTGTGCAGGTGTTACTAATAATTTTCTCTGAATTTTTATGCGAGGTAGACTTCCACCTAAAGACTTTGTAATAGATTCTGAAATTACAAAGACAGAAAAGCAACTAAGGAAGGCTGCTAGACAGATCATTTGGGAAGATTTGAAGCACACATCTTTACAACCAATTCAAGAAATGGCCGAAAATAACAATGTTGGTCATGGGCGAGGAGGAAATGCCAACAATCAACCTCCAAGACTGTTGAATACAATTTTGACTCCAGTATTCAACAGGGCCAATTCAAGCATAGTCAGGCCAAACGTGGAGGCTAATAATTTTGAACTCAAACCATCATTAATCTCTTTGGTGGAAAGGGTTCAATTTTCTGGAGCTGATGATGAAGATCCACATGAGTTTATGGACCGATTCTTGATGGTCTGTGATACCACCAAACACAATGGGGTATCTACAGATGCTATCAGGCTTCGGTTGTTCCCTTTCGCTGTTAAGGGAAAAGCATTGAGGTGGATCGAAAGACAACCAGCAAACAGCATTCTGACATGGGAAGATTTATCCAGTAAGTTCTTTGATCATTTCTTTTCCATGGAGAAATATAATCAGCTGGTGAACGAAATAACAAACTTTCGCCAGTTGGAAGGAGAATCATTATGTGCAACTTGGAACAGATTCCAAGAATTAAACAGGAAATGTGCACATTATGAAGGAGATGATGATAGAAAAGTGGTGATATTTTTCAACGGAATCACCCCCGAAACCAGGATGATAATAAATAGTGCCGCTGGAGGCTCTATTCGGGAAAGCACATCTGAGCAAGCCATTGAGTTAATCAAAAAGCTTGCAAGAAATGAAAATGAAAGTGTGCTTGTTCCCACACAAAGAGCACTGAAAAAATCCACAGATAATGATGTGATATCATTATCTAAGAAGGTTGACAACTTGAGTGAAAAATTTGACAGATTTCAGGTGTCAAAAGTTCAAACCACTCTACCGATTTGTGACCAATGTCAAGAAAGTCATGAATCCAATGAGTGCCCAAATTCATCATCCGAAGATTCACTTCAAGTGAATGGGATCTGGTACGATCAGCGTCCTCAACAACAAAATTTCCAGCGAAATCAAAATTTCCCTGGAGGTAACAACAATTTCCAACGGAGGACTCAAGGATCAGGTACGGATTTCAAAACTAGCAATAATTATACTCAATCTTCTCAGACTCAGCAAAAAGAGCCAGCCGAATGGGAGAAAGCTTTCGCTCAAATGGCTAAGGCTTCCAATGATATGGCTCAACACACCAATGCTTTCATGGAAGAAACCAGGGCCAACAATAAAAATACAAATGCTTCCATTAAAAACCTGGAAAATCAGATAGGCCAGCTGGCCAAACAATTTTCAGAAAGAATTCCAGGTACCTTCCCAAGTAACACAGTCAACAATCCAAAGGATGACTGTATGGCTGTTACAACCAGAAGTGGTAAGATACTAACAGTTCCAACAAAAACACCTGTGGAACTGGAAAAAGAGAAGGAGGAGCAAGAAAAGAAAGCAAGTGAACCAGAGATTGAGGTAATTGTAGAAAAAGAAAAAGAGCAGGTTGCAGAACAACCAGTGGTGGCAAAAGAAAAACATGAGTTAAGCCACGAGTATGTTATGTCTAAGGCACCCTATCCAGAAAGATTCAAGAGGGGAGCCTACAACAAACATTATGATAGATTCTTGGACATTTTCAAGAAACTACATATCAATATTCCTTTTGCAGAAGCCCTAGCCAATATGCCAGGGTATGCAAAATTCATGAAGGATCTCTTATCTAGGAAACAAAAATTGCAGGAATGTCAAACTGTAACACTCACTGAAGAGTGTAGTGCTTTTATCCAGCAGAAAATTCCAGATAAACTGAGTGATCCAGGAAGTTTTAATATTCCCATTGCTATTGGTGATATTGGCATTGGGAAAGCTTTATGTGATCTTGGGGCTAGCATTAATTTAATGCCCTTATCAGTCTACAAATCATTGGGGATTGAGGAATTGAAACCCACTGAGGTATCACTCCAATTGGCTGACAGATCCGTAAGGAAACCCAATGGGATCATAGAAGATATTCTTGTCAAAGTTGATAAGTTTATCTTCCCTGCAGATTTTGTGGTATTGGATATGGGAGAAGGAAGTGAGAAGCCCATGTTATTAGGAAGACCCTTTTTGGCTACAGCCCGAGCCCTAATTGATGTTGAGCAGGGGATGATTAAACTGAGAATGAACGATGAGGAAATCATCTACAATGTTTCAGAAGCTATGAAGAGACCAGCTGATAATAATGATTGTTTCCAAGTTGAATCTGTTCAACATAAGAAAGAACGGCCTCAAGAACTTGATTATGAGTTGAAGGCTCGTGATTATGTACCTTTTGAAAAAGAAGGGCTTACTGTAGAGGTTCTGAAAGAAAAAGTGGAAGACATAGAGGTTGGTGCCCCCAAAGTTGAGTTGAAACCATTACCAGACACTTTGAAATATGTGTTTTTGGGAGATGGTGATACTTATCCGGTAATCATCAACAATGCTCTATCAGAAGGCCAAGAAAGAGATCTAGTGGAAGTTTTAAAAGCTCATAAAACCGCAATAGGATGGTCTATTGCTGATTTAAAGGGCATAAATCCTTCCTTCTGTACACATAAGATCCTCCTGGAAAATGATATCAAACCTGTGAGGCAACCACAAAGGAGATTGAACCCAACAATGAAAGAGGTGGTAAGGAAGGAAGTTGTAAAACTTCTTGATGCAGGAATGATTTACCCAATTTCTGATGCTGCATGGGTAAGTCCAGTTCAAACAGTGCCAAAGAAAGGTGGGGTCACAGTCATCACTAATGCAAAACATGAGTTGATCCCAACCAGAACTATCACGGGTTGGAGAATGTGTGTTGATTACAGGAGGTTGAACACAGCTACACGGAAGGATCATTTTCCACTTCCCTTTATTGATCAAATGCTAGAAAGATTGGCGGGCCATTCTTATTATTGCTTCTTAGATGGGTATTCAGGCTACAATCAAATTCCTGTAGCGCCTGAAGACCAGGAAAAGACAGCTTTTACTTGCCCATTTGGAATCTTTGCATACAGAAGAATGCCATTCGGCCTTTGCAATGCGCCTGCCACATTCCAAAGGTGCATGCTTTCCATCTTTTCAGATATGGTGGAGAAAGGTCTAGAGGTATTTATGGATGATTTCTCTGTTTTTGGCTCTAATTTTGATTTTTGTTTGAACAATTTATCCAAAGTTTTGAAAAGATGTAATGAGACAAATCTGGTTTTAAATTGGGAAAAGTGTCATTTTATGGTAACTGAAGGTATAGTGCTGGGGCACAAAATTTCTAAGGCAGGGATTGAAGTGGATAAAGCAAAATTAATGTTGATTGAACAACTTCCCATCCCTGTAAATATAAATGCTGTTAGGAGTTTTCTAGGACATGCAGGTTTTTACAGGCGATTCATCAAAGATTTCTCCAAGATTGCTAAACCATTAAGCCAACTCTTGGTGAAAGATTCAGAATTTTTATTTGATGATGCTTGTTCAAGGGCCTTCCATGTGTTAAAAGAAAAGCTTACTACAGCTCCAGTGCTTACAGCTCCCGATTGGAACCTTCCATTTGAACTCATGTGTGATGCCAGTGCATATGCAATTGGTGCAGTCCTTGGTCAGCGTAAGGAAAAGTTATTACATGTCATTTACTATGCTAGCAAAGTGTTGAATGATGCTCAGATTAATTATGCAACAACTGAGAAAGAAATGTTAGCAGTGGTTTATGCATTGGACAAATTTAGACCTTACTTGTTAGGATCTAAAATTGTTGTTTTTACTGACCATTCTGCTATTAAGTTTTTGATGACTAAGCAGGACGCAAAACCAAGGTTGTTAAGGTGGATGCTACTTTTCCAAGAATTTGATTTGGAAATTCGGGACAAAATTGGAGTGGAAAATAAAGTGGCTGATCATCTCTCTAGAATCCAGGCAAAAGAACTACAAGATAGTTCAGAAAAAGAAATCAATGACTATTTCCCTGATGAGAAGGTGATGGCAGTTTTTGTTCCTCCATGGTTCGCAGATTTTGCCAACTATAAAGTGGTAAGAGAATTGCCTCCCAACCTTACAAGGCAACAACAAAAGAAATTTCTGCGAGAGGTGAGGCGTTATTTCTGGGAGGATCCACATCTATATTTCCAATGTGCTGATGGGATCCTCCGCAGATGTGTTCCGGAGTTTGAGGTGGGCCAGATTTTATGGCATTGCCATTCTTCAAATTATGGAGGACATTTTGGGGGCAATAGAACCGCACAGAAAGTTTTGCAAAGCGGTTACTACTGGCCAACACTTTTCAAGGATGCAAAAGATTGCGTAGAAAAATGTGACAAATGTCAAAGGACAGGAAATCTCTCACGAAAGGATGAGATGCCCTTGAATAATATTTTAGAAGTGGAATTATTTGATGTTTGGGGCATTGATTTTATGGGTCCATTTCCGTCCTCTTATTCTAACCAATATATCCTTGTGGCTGTAGATTATGTATCTAAGTGGGTAGAAGCTGTTGCTCTTCCCACTAATGATGCTAAGGTAGTGGTGAATTTTCTAAGGAAGAATATTTTTACAAGGTTTGGAGTACCTCGAGCTATCATTAGTGATGGGGGTACTCACTTTTGTAACAGACAATTTGAGGGTTTGTTGGATAAATATGGAGTGAGGCACAGGATAGCCACACCATATCATCCTCAAACTAGTGGGCAAGTGGAGGTCTCTAATAGAGAGATAAAAAGAATCCTAGAAAAGACAGTGGGGATTTCTAGGAAAGATTGGGCCAAAAAGCTTGATGATGCACTTTGGGCATACAGGACTGCATTTAAAACTCCAATAGGCATGTCACCCTATCAGTTGGTATATGGCAAACCTTGCCATTTACCAGTGGAGTTAGAACACAAAGCTTTGTGGGCCACAAGGTTCTTAAATTTTGAACTATCAGGAGCTCAAAAGAAGAGAATATTGCAGCTAAATGAGCTAGATGAGTTCAGAAGAACTGCCTATGAGAGTGCACAAATTTATAAAGAAAAGACGAAGCAGTGGCATGATAGCAGGATCAAACAGAAAGAGTTTACACCTGGTCAACAGGTATTACTGTACAATTCTAGATTGAAATTGTTTCCGGGAAAACTTAAATCTCGTTGGTCTGGTCCCTTTGTAGTAAAGAGTGTATTTCCATATGGCACCATTGAAATCTCTCCCCTGAATGATGAGAGATCTTTTAAAGTAAATGGAAATCGGTTAAAAATTTACTTTGGGGAACCA
>JAVKPL010011215.1:0-11654 GCA_032173675.1 Gastrolobium villosum
ATCACAGTGATTGGGTCAATTAAATTACGGGCAAATTTTTCTTTTAACATATTCCTTTTCTTACATCAATACTTTTTTCCGTAATCAATTAAAACCACACTATAATTGTAAATGCAATTTGCGGAAGCATACATTTTTGCTAGCATCATTCACCCTTCTTTTTATTCCATTCATTTAAACTCACCATCTTACTCTCACCTTTTACCAAGTTATGGTTCTTTACGTTGTCTACGCGTGGTTTCAAACCACGTACCATTTGGAGTTCTACCCATCAAGTTAAGCCCCTTTATTTTAGTCTAGAAAAACCTGAATTTTCGAAATTTACACTGTGGTAATCGATTACCAGTGGGTGGTAATCGATTACCACCTGTCAAAAATGAGGCAGTAGCCAATTTTCTCAATCCTATGTTCTGGTAATCGATTACCAACTTTGGGTAATCGATTACCTCACATGGTAATCGATTACCAAAGGCCAGTAATCGATTACCAGTGAAGACAGTAGCCAATTTTTCGTCCCCTGTTGCATGGTAATCGATTACCATGCCTTGGGTAATCGATTACTATGCAGCAAAATGACAGATTACAGCATTTAAAGCCCCAAAAAGGTTGTGTAATCCATCCCTAACCCCTTGGTACTCCACACAACATATAATCATGTCCTATAGTAGGCTCTAGGCCCTTCCATCATGCATTTTCCTTAGATTAAACATCATTTACAAAGTCCTCAAAGTAATGGCCATTTACATACAATTATGGACCATTTTTACAACATTACTCATCAAGACTTCAAGGCTATGAATGTGGCAATGGACAAGTCCCATGCTCACTCAAAATATACAGTTATCCATGCCATGAATAATAAACCATAAACAAGACTTAGCATATAATCATGAACACTACAAAAAGCATGGATATAACATCATGCAATATGTTCATGACCTAAGTCTCAAAATATTAATGGTATGCTATGTGCACTCCATAACTCCTCCAAAATGTCATGCAATCCCAATGCACCTCATGCCAATCCAATATCCACTATACGGGCTTCTTGCCCGAAGCTCCTCCCGGCTCATAGTGACCTGAAATGTGGTCCCCCAAACACGGGGTGAGATATACGGATATATCTCAGTAAACCAATGGAGCTAGAGGCTCACTCCACTCCATGGCTCACTAAAATGTATAAATATGACATAATGTAATATGCAAGTAATACAATATCACCATCCAACTGGAGACAACCCAAGAACATCCACTCATGGATTCATGTTCAAGGACTCCATCATATAACTCCCGAGACAATCCTAGAGCTTCTCCCATGGTTGAGAAAACTCCATGGCCAACCTAACCGGAACTCCTCAGAGACCTATCCGGCGGATGTCCCACGTTTGGCTCATCCTGGTGTCGCTCCCAGAGTCGACCCCATGGCATACCCAACTGGCACTTCGCCATCGAAATGATCCAGCGGATGTCCAAACCCAACACACGTCAACTGGCCAGTGACCAAACAATTTTTCATACAATCCAAGCAATATGCATACAAGCACATAATCACACAATGCCATAAACACAAAATCCAACCACAACCTTCCACTAGGTGTGGTGGAGCACACTAGGGATTAAACCCAAGTTCCAAGAGTTTACCTCAATACGAGCAATCTGTTCCAAACGTATGCTCCAATTCAACTTTTCACAATTCCGTCCGTGTGAGGCACCCTACAATAATCATCAAATCCAAATTACACCAAAACTCATTTTTCCATGAAAATTCCTCAATTTTGCCTAAGTTAAAAACCTATATTTTTCACAAAAAATTATCATAGCATTTCTAGCTTACAAGCATGATTCTAAGGCCTTGTCATCTAATAGCATTTTTCCATTTGGGCTCTCTATCATCACACATCTAAAATCAAAGGTTTGAACACAAATTTCTAGATCTATGAAATCAACCATAAAAATACCACAAATATACTCACAATGTGTTGTATGATCACCACCAAGGCTTCACTAAACCATTAGAAGATCAAAACTCCAAGAAATCTCCAAGAACCCAAGTGGGTCGGATCTGATTTTGCCAAAAATGCAGCCAAGGAGATGGATTCAAGGCTTCTAAGTGTTACCAATGGCTTTGGAAGGTTGTTTACAATAGATTTCAACACCAAAATCAAGCGATTCGGTGAAGAAATGAAGAAATGGGAAGATGAGGAGAAATGGTGGTGTTTTGGTTTCTCCACACTGTGTGTGCGCGCAGGAACAAAGAAAAAGGAAAGGAAAGGAAGAAGAAAAAGAGGTGGGGCCAAGAAACTTCGGTCACACGGGTCCCACACGCGATCTAACTTTAATTCCAATAAAAATTCCGATCATAAATTCTTAATCTACATATTTTTCCAGTCCATGACATATTTTTATTTCTCCAAAATATTGATAAAAATTTCACACCTATCGGTACACTCACATCACAGTGTTTTAACACTTAAAAAAATCACTATTCATCAATTTTTCCCAAATTTGCCTATTCACTCAATTTTCCGCCCTGATTCCATTTTCAGCATTATTTTTGTCATATGAAATCTCTAACTCAGTATTTAAGCCTCAGAACACACGGTTGGCAAATTACCATTTTGCCCTTTTTGCCCATTTTGGCCATAATCCTTGGATTTTCACTAATCCATCAACTTTCATTTCACATTATAATATTAAAATACACATTTAAATATATGAGGTGTTATATTCACCCCACCTTTTTGAAATTTTGTCCGCAAAATTAAATCATACCTGCTCGCTAACTCAGGATACAGCCGGAGAATCTCGTCCTCCCGCTCCCAAGTAGCCTCCTCAGGTGTGCGGCCTTCCCACTGAATCTTCAGCATGGGAATCACTTTACTTCTCAATCGCTTTTCACTGCGATCCAAAACTGCAATAGGACCAATGGGAGTCTTCAAGTTCTCCCTGATTTCAATATTATCCGGTATCACCACATGTGATTCATCCGGAACATAACGCCGCAACTGCGACACATGAAAAACATCATGTAAATTAGACAACTGTGGGGGTAAGGCAAGCTGATAGGCCACCAATCCTACTCTTTTCATAATCTGATACGGCCCAATGAATCATGGACTCAGCTTCCTCACACCCATCGCACGGCCAACACCTGTGACCGGCGACAAACGTACAAAAACATGGTCACCTTCCTCAAATTCCAGCGGTCTATGCTTATTGTCATAGTAGCTTTTCTGCCGATTCTGTGCCTGTTTCAATTTTTCTCTGATCATTTCAATTTGCACTGTTGTTTCCTGCACAAAATCCGGACCAAATCTTTCTTTATCGCCTACTTCAGTCCAACAAGTGGGCGTACGACACCTCCTGCCATACAAAACCTCATACGGTGCCATACCCAGACTGGAATGAAAACTGTTATTATAAGAAAATTCCACCAATGGTAAGTACCTATCCCAGGCATTACCCTGTTCCAGTGTGCAAGCTCTCAGCATATCCTCAAGTGTCTGTATGGTCCTCTCAGTCTGACCATCAGTCTGCGGGTGATAAGCAGTGCTCAGTCGAAGCTGAGTGCCAAAAGCCTGCTGCAAAGCTCCCCAAAATCGTGAAGTAAACTTCGGGTCCCGATCACTAACAATGCTAATCGGTATCCCATGGAGTCTAACAATCTCCTTTACATACAGCGTAGCCAACTTCTCTGTGGTGTAATCCACTCGTACTGGTAGAAAATGTGCAGACTTCGTAAGTCGGTCCACAATAACCCAAATCGAATCATAACCAGCTTGAGTTCGCGGCAATCCAACAACAAAATCTATTGAAATACTCTCCCATTTCCACTCAGGTATATCCAACGGCTGAAGTAGTCCAGCAGGTTTCTGATGCTCTATTTTTACTTTCTGACAAACCAAGCACTTAGACACGTACTCGGCAACATCCCTTTTCATCCCAGGCCACCAGAACTTAACTTTCAAATCTTGGTACATCTTTGTGGCACCTGGGTGGATAGCATATTGACCCTTGTGGGCCTCAGTCATAACTTCCTCTGCAAGTTCCTTGGGCACAACAATCCTGCCCTGATATAATAACAACCCCTGTTCATTAACAGATATGCCACTCTGGCCTTTCAAATACTTTATACTTTCATTGCGAATCTGAGTCTCTTTAATTTTCTCGTGCAGCTCGTTCTCAATCCGAGTCAACTCCATATCACACATTCTTCCAGCAAAGAAATCCGTTATTTTCATATCACGGAATTGCTCAATCACTTCATTGTCCCACATCATCATATGAGATAAATTGACAGACTTCCTACTCAATGCATCTGCCACAACATTAGCCTTTCCCGGGTGGTATTTCAGCTCAAAGTCATAATCTTTCAAAAATTCAACCCATCTACGCTGTCTCATATTCAGCTCCTTCTGATCAAATAAATATTTCAAGCTTTTATGGTCGCTGAACACAGCAAATTTCATCCCATACAGAAAGTGCCTCCAGATTTTCAAGGCAAACACAATAGCAGCCAGTTCCAAGTCGTGCGTCGGATAATTTTCTTCATGTGGCCTTAACTGCCTAGACGCATATGCAATCACTTTTCCTTCCTACATCAGCACGCTCCCTAAACCTTTCTTAGAAGCATCACAATATAGTACAAACTCACCCTCCGGATCAGGTAGAGTCAACACCGGAGCAGTGGTCAATTTCTCTTTAAGTAGCAGAAAACAGTCCTCACATTCCTGGGTCCACACAAAAGGAGTATCCTTTCGTGTCAAACGAGTCAACGGTAGAACCATTGCAGAAAATCCCTGTATAAATCGGCGATAATAGCCAGCAAGCCCCAGAAAACTTCTGATTTCAGTCACGGTCTTAGGTCGTTCCCAGTCACTCACCGCTTCAATCTTGCTTGGATCCACTGCAACACCACTGGCAGAAATAACATGACCCAAAAATTGCACCTCAGATAACCAGAATTCACACTTAGACGGTTTAGCATATAGCTTCTTATCTTTTAACACCTGCAACACAGTCCTCAAATGGTCAATGTGCTCCTCTTTACTCTTAGAGTAGATCAAGATGTCATCAATAAATACAATTACGAACTGGTCCAAATACGGTTTAAAGATGCGGTTCATATAATCCATGAACACCGCAGGGGCATTAGTAAGCCCAAAAGGAATCACTTGATATTCAAAATGTCCATATCTGGATCGGAAAGCTGTTTTAGGTACATCCTCCGGTTTAATCTGAATCTGGTGATATCCGGACCGGAGATCAATCTTCGAAAAGACACAGGCATCCCTCAACTGATCTAACAAATCATCAATACGCGGTAATGGGTACCGGTTCTTAATAGTCACTTTATTCAACTGTCGGTAGTCAGTGCACAATCTCATGCTACCATCCTTTTTCTTTACAAATATCACCGGTGCTCCCCACGGAGACATACTCGGCCTAATAAAATTCTTCGCAGATAATTCTTCAATGTGTTTCTTCAATTCGGCCAACTCAAGTGGCGACATCCGGTATGGAGCCAAAGAGATCGGCCCCACACCAGGCAGTAGGTCAATCGAGAATTCAATCTCTCTCTCAGGTGGGAATTCCGGTATCTCATCCGGAAATACATCCTCAAACTCATTAACAACTGGAATAGCAGAAATCTCCTCCTTTTTATCACCCACCAATCCGCCCAACAAGACATATCCCAAATCTCCAGCCTTCAAGGCTTTCACAGTTTGACTGACAGACAAATACAAAGACGGACAAACAGTCGGCCTCTCGTGAGACAACAACAACCTCTTCCCGCAGCAATCAATCATTGCGCAGTTCCGAGACAACCAATCCATCCCCAAAATTAAATTGACAGAGGCCAGGGGTAAGATAATTAAATCAATGGTGTAACCCCTGCCTAAATAAGTGAACTTCACATCTTCACAAATCCAAGACGATTCACTAACCTCCCCTGTAGCGGTAGTAATACGCATCGGAGGAACCATCCGTGTTACCTTTAAGTCCAATGCCTTAGCCACATAGTCCGCCACAAATGAATGCGTTGCTCCCGAATCAAACAACATAGATAAATCAACATTAGAGAGAAAAATTATACCTTTGACCAAATTCGGAGCCTTTTCAGTACGTTGTGCATCGGTAGTATAAACTCGTCCCACAGTAGGAACGGCAGCAATAGGAGTAGCAATAGTAGTAGCTGGCGGCAAGGCCTGCAGATTCGCAGCCTGCCCCGTAGAAGACGGACACTCTCTAGCAAAGTGGCCATTCCGACCACACTTAAAACAAGACAACGGACCAGCACCACATACACCTTTGTGGTATTTCCCACACTTCCCACATCGTGGGGTAAAATATCTGTCCGAAGCACCACCACCACCAGTGTTTCCACCCCTCTTGAACTGACCAGGAGGCTGCCTCACATGCAACCCCCTACCCCTATTATTATTATTGAAACCTCCTCTGTTAGTATTTCCAGAAGGACCAGGTGTCCTCTTCACATCTTGCTCTTTTACCTTATCAGATTTCGGATACCTTCCATAAACAGTCTCGACCCTCTTACATTGGGTCACCAAATCAGCAAAGTTCCTCACCGCAGTATTAGACATCCTCTTTGCAATCTTCTCACTCAGCCCTCTTTGAAATTTAGCTGACAAGAATTCCGGAGTAGGTAGAGTACCTCCATAATTAGCAAACTTGACAAGTTCATTAAATTTTGCCACATAGGGATCCACAGTAATAACTCCCTGTACCAAATTATCAAATTCACCTTGCTTTGCCTCCCGAACATCGCGGGGAAAATATTCTTCATGAAACAGACCTTCGAACAAAGTCCATGTAAGAACCTCACCCTGAATAACAAATGGGCGAGACACATTGTCCCACCACTCTTGGGCATCACCCTCCAGCATATATACGGAATACAACAATTTCTGCGGATCTTGGCATCTCATAACTTGAAAAATCTTATCCATACCCCTCAACCAAGCAGTAACCTCCTTTGGGTCCCTTGACCCCAGAAATGCGGGTGGCTTATGTTTCCTAAAAGATATGAGCCTACGCTCATCATCAGCATTATCAAGCACCTGCCCAGCAGCCCCAGTGGATTGGGCAACAGATGATGGATCAGGAACATAACTAGGGTCAGTAGTAGTATGATGACTAGCCTCACCAGTGTGGTGACTAGCCCCACTCTCCCCCTGTTGAGGAGTAACAGATGGCGTCGGTGTAGGAGTCACCGTAGCCATGTGTGGAGGTGAATTATCCCTCCTAGGACGACCTCTATCCGCCCTCATCTCAGCCATGAAGGCCTGCATCATATCCTGATTAGTTTTCATCAGGTTCTCAGTCATATTTCTATTTGCAGCCGTTTCCGCCTGCAGAGCATTTAGGACTGCAGTGACCGGATCCGGTGGCAAAGGACCTACACCACGTGCCCCACGGCGACCTCGTGCCCTACTCATGATATCTGTACATGTAACACAAAGGAATGAGTTGATCAGACCCACACTGAGGAATCACATATACATTAATCATAAATAGTTCACAGATAGCTATGGCACACAAGATACAACATACACAAACAATCAGAGTTCCCTAAACAAAACTGCTCTGATACCATAAAATGTAACAGCCCGTTGTACACCGGTATTGTTAACATTGATTATGATATTAAGCGCAGTTACAATCACAGTGATTGGGTCAATTAAATTACGGGCAAATTTTTCTTTTAACATATTCCTTTTCTTACATCAATACTTTTTTCCGTAATCAATTAAAACCACACTATAATTGTAAATGCAATTTGCGGAAGCATACATTTTTGCTAGCATCATTCACCCTTCTTTTTATTCCATTCATTTAAACTCACCATCTTACTCTCACCTTTTACCAAGTTATGGTTCTTTACGTTGTCTACGCGTGGTTTCAAACCACGTACCATTTGGAGTTCTACCCATCAAGTTAAGCCCCTTTATTTTAGTCTAGAAAAACCTGAATTTTCGAAATTTACACTGTGGTAATCGATTACCAGTGGGTGATAATCGATTACCACCTGTCAAAAATGAGGCAGTAGCCAATTTTCTCAATCCTCTGTTCTGGTAATCGATTACCAACTTTGGGTAATCGATTACCTCACATGGTAATCGATTACCAAAGGCCAGTTATCGATTACCAGTGAAGACAGTAGCCAATTTTTCGTCCCCTGTTGCATGGTAATCGATTACCATGCCTTGGGTAATCAATTACTATGCAGCAAAATGACAGATTACAGCATTTAAAGCCCCAAAAAGGTTGTGTAATCCATCCCTAACCCCTTCCATCATGCATTTTCCTTAGATTAAACATCATTTACAAAGTCCTCAAAGTAATGGCCATTTACATACAATTATGGACCATTTTTACAACATTACTCATCAAGACTTCAAGGCTATGAATGTGGCAATGGACAAGTCCCATGCTCACTCAAAATATACAGTTATCCATGCCATGAATAATAAACCATAAACAAGACTTAGCATATAATCATGAACACTACAAAAAGCATGGATATAACATCATGCAATATGTTCATGACCTAAGTCTCAAAATATTAATGGTATGCTATGTGCACTCCATAACTCCTCCAAAATGTCATGCAATCCCAATGCACCTCATGCCAATCCAATGTCCACTATACGGGCTTCTTGCCCGAAGCTCCTCCCGACTCATAGTGACCTGAAATGTGGTCCCCCAAACACGGGGTGAGATATACGGATATATCTCAGTAAACCAATGGAGCTAGAGGCTCACTCCACTCCATGGCTCACTAAAATGTATAAATATGACATAATGTAATATGCAAGTAATACAATATCACCATCCAACTGGAGACAACCCAAGAACATCCACTCATGGATTCATGTTCAAGGACTCCATCATATAACTCCCGAGACAATCCTAGAGCTTCTCCCATGGTTGAGAAAACTCCATGGCCAACCCAACCGGAACTCCTCAGAGACCTATCCGGCGGATGTCCCACGTTTGGCTCATCCTGGTGTCGCTCCCATGAGTCGACCCCATGGCATTCCAACTGGTATTTCGCCATCGAAATGATCCAGCGGATGTCCAAACCCAACACACGTCAACTGGCCAGTGACCAAACAATTTTCACAAAATACAAGCAATACGCATACAAGCACACAATCACACCATGTCATAACCACATCATCCAACCACTACCTTCCACTAGGTGTGGTGGAGCACACTAGGGATTAAACCCAAGTTCCAAGAGTTTACCTCAATACGAGCAATCCGTTCCAAACGTATGCTCCAATTCAACTTTTCACAATTCCGTCCGTGTGAGGCACCCTACAACAATCATCAAATCCAAATTACACCAAAACTCATTTTTCCATGAAAATTCCTCAATTTTGCCTAAGTTAAAAACCTATATTTTTCACCAAAAATTATCATAGCATTTCTAGCTTACAAGCATGATTCTAAGGCCTTTTCATCTAATAGCATTTTTCCATTTGGGCTCTCTATCATCACACATCTAAAATCAAAGGTTTGAACACAAATTTCTAGATCTATGAAATCAACCATAAAAATACCACAAATATACTCACAATGTGTTGTATGATCACCACCAAGGCTTCACTAAACCATTAGAAGATCAAAACTCCAAGAAATCTCCAAGAACCCAAGTGGGTCGGATCTGATTTTGCCAAAAACGCAGCCAAGGAGATGGATTCAAGGCTTCTAAGTGTTACCAATGGCTTTGGAAGGTTGTTTACAATAGATTTCAACACCAAAATCAAGCGATTCGGTGAAGAAATGAAGAAATGGGAAGATGAGGAGAAATGGTGGTGTTTTGGTTTCTCCACACTGTGTGCGCGCAGGAACAAAGAAAAAGGAAAGGAAAGGAAGAAGAAAAAGAGGTGGGGCCAAGTGACTTCGGTCACACGAGTCCCACACGCGATCTAACTTTAATTCCAATAAAAATTTCGATCATAAATTCTTAATCTACATATTTTTCCAGTCCATGACATATTTTTATTTCTCCAAAATATTGATAAAAATTTCACACCTATCGGTACACTCACATCACAGAGTTTTAACACTTAAAAAAATCACTATTCATCAATTTTTCCCAAATTTGCCTATTCACTCAATTTTCTGCCCTGATTCCATTTTCAGCATTATTTTTGTCATATGAAATCTCTAACTCAGTATTTAAGCCTCAGAACACACGGTTGGCAAATTACCATTTTGCCCTTTTTGCCCATTTTGGCCATAATCCTTGGATTTTCACTAATCCATCAACTTTCATTTCACATTATAATATTAAAATGCACATTTAAATATATGAGGTGTTATACCAGTAGGCCTTTTACAGCCTTTACCAACACCCACTCAGGTTTGGGTGGATATTTCAATTGATTTTGTGGGAGGCTTGCCCAAGGCTCAAGGAAGGGATACGGTTTTTGTGGTGGTGGACCGCTTGTCGAAGTTTGCTCATTTTATTCCTCTCTCACCCATATACAGCGAGGGAAGTAGCTTTAATATTCATCAAGGAGGTGGTGCGTCTTCATGGTTTCACTTCTTCTATTGTTAGTGACAGAGACCGGGTATTCCTCAATTCTTTTTGGACTGAACTCTTCAAGTGCACAGGCACTAAACTGTAGTTTAGCATGACCTACCACCCTCAATCCAATGGACAAACCGAAGTGGTCAATTGTTATTTGGAGACCTATTTAAGGTGCTTTTATGGTCCTAAGCCAAAGACGTGGCCGTCTTGGTTGCATTGGGCGGAATTTTGGTATAATACCTCATATAAGGATGCCACTGGAACTACACCTTTTAAGGTGTTGTATGGCTGTGACCCTTCGATCTTGCTGCTCTCTTACTTTGCTATTTCGCCTGTAGATGAGGTTTCCAGATTTTTATAAGATAGGGACACAATTCTTAATGACTTGCAGCAACATTTTCTCATGGCCCAAAATAGAATGAAGTGTCAAGCGGATCAGCATAGAAGAGACGTTGAATTTGGAGTAGATGACCTGGTCTATTTAAAGTTACAACTATATAGACTTAGATCATTAGCCCGCAAGATCAATAAAAAATTAAGCCCACGTTTTTATGGCCCTTCTCGAGTACTCGAACATATTGGGGCTGCGGCTTATAGATTGGAACTGCCTGAGGGGAGTAGAGTTCACCCAGTTTTCCATGTCTCATTGCTTAAAAAAACAATATCCCCTTCTGTACTAGTGCAGCCATTACCGTCAATGTTAACTGAGACTTGGGAATTACATGTGGAGCCAGAAGCCGTGATGAGTTGGAGAAAAAATTCGCTGGCCAAACTGAGGTTCTAATTAAATGGAGGAATCTACCACCTTTTGAAAATTCATGGGAGGAAGCTGCCAAGTTCAATCAACAATTTCCATAATTTCAACTTGAGGACAAGGTAAAAGTCATGGGGGGAGTGTTGATACGAAAGTACTGCATACTTATGGTAGGAAGCGTATCAGAGGAATAACCAATACACAAAAGCTGATGTGGTGCAAGGCCCTTCTGGAAGGTGTAGAGGGTCACGTTTGATAGGAGAAGTCAGTTAGGGGTTTGTTAGGAGGAGAGTAAACAGCATAGTGATGTGGCAGTGTTGAGAGAAGAACAAA